>CM060836.1:103455000-103492500 GCA_030762175.1 Metallyticus violacea | reverse complement strand
TTATTTCGGGCAACAAATTTGTCCATGACCCGCGTGCGGGAGGCAGTGAGAGACAGTCTGCCCAAAAGTACCTAACCTTTAAATAAGGCTGTCGTCAATTTGCGAAACGTAACATGCTGAGATTAAGCATGCGCGACTTGGCACCATTTTTTTTAAACACTCACTCCTGCGCTACGCCTCTTAACAGACACGCAAATATCTTCAATCTAAGCAGCACCTCACAAACGTGGACTGCTGTAACTATAGAGGGTTCCATATTTTGTTTGGGCACGTGCTGCGGAAAGAAGAACAAGAAGAAAAACAATTCCACATGAGGTAAGCATTAATCCAACACTTCCAACCAACAGCATATGCAGTCTATCGCAGAAGGAAAGGGAAAGAAAGCGTTGCATTCATTCGCCACTTTAACACGACCAAGACTCCACAGTGTTGCACGAACAGAGCAGCACCAGGCCGGCAAGCTCGGATTAACAGCGCCTTCCTGTGCACGGCGTCCTCGAACCTGGGCCCATCTGAAACATCCGAAACAAATTGCCTAAAATTAGTTTGAAAATTCGTTTCGCTAACCATACGCGCATGCGCTCGGATGGATAGAGAACTCGGGCTGGCATGCATAACTTAAAGGCTCTCACCGGCCACCTCAGGCGCGTGCACAAAACAGTTCGCACATTTTTCGAGAAACAGCTAAAGTTAACCATGTGCAAGTAAGAACAGCTTCCATATTTCATTTGCCATTTAAGGAATTTCGCCTGCAGATGATGACAATCCCAAAATTGTGAATTCCGATCCAAAACCCCTTACCTAACACTTCTGGCGCAATAATGTGCCCTTTTATGCCAATGTTTACCTTTTGCGTCATTATTTCCTGAGCAGCATCCATCCGCGCGTGTTCATAAATATATATTACTTTTAACAGCTTGCATGGCTCGATCGCTTTAACCAGCCATCTGCAGCAACGTGCACTCCACGTTCAAAAAGAAAAAGAAGAAGAAGAAGAAGAAGAAGAAGAAGAACGAGAAATGTAAACGAATGGTGTTTAACGACTCAATCAGATTTCCATTCCCGCGTGCGGTCGGCCTGTCCGGCATTTGCCCGTTGCAAATTTGCAATTGTCGCGTTTTGGAAAGTACTGGCTCAACATTAATAAATATCGCCTCGTTCCATTGCGCACATCTCGCACACGCGCATAATTACAAGAGCACGAGAGGCTTAAACACTGACAAAGTGTCTGTCGCGATAGCCGTTGCAAATCTGCGTCCTTCTCTGCTTTCAGTGATTATTGTTCAACTCGCTGCCCGTTTATTAGTGTTACATTACCATTCAATTATGTATCGTACATATTTATTTATTTATTTATTTGCACGGAAATCTGTGGCATGCGTGCGCAACCTAATGGCTTACACCGGCCATGTACTACAGCGGCGTTTGCACATGCACGAGAGAATTCGTAGCGCTCTGTCGCACGTGCTTTTCAAAAGAGTTGCACCTAAAGTTCATAATGTGAAAGTATGAACAAGCGATATAAAACATGTGCTCGTGTTTCGCGTAACGACATAGCTTCAATGTTTCATTTAATGGTAATGCCCGCGAAGAAGAACAAGAAGAACAAGAAGACGACATCATCAGGCACGCCTCATTCTGAAAAATATTAACGCCACAATCCTATGTTTGCAAATTCCTCGAGAACGTGTCGCTTAACACCGCTGGTGAAATGATGTGCCCTTTGATGCCAGTATTTCCGACACTAGCAAACTGTCACGATAGCCATCGAAGATCTGCGTCTGTTCCTTCCTTTTCTGATTAGTGTTCATTTCACATCACCATTCGTTTATGTCCCATATATATTTATTTATTTATTTGGACAGAAATCTCTGGCATTCGTAACTTAAGGCTTTCGCCGGCCATGTACACCAGCGGGCTTTGCACGTGCACGAAAGAATTCGTAGCGCTCTCGCACATGCTTTTCCAAAAAGTTGCACCTAAAGTTAATAATGTGAAAGCATGAACAAACGATATAGGAGAAGTGCTCGTGTTTCGCGTAACGACATAGCTTCATTGCTTAATATAATGGCAATGCCCGCGAAGAACAACAAGAAGAAGTACAATTACATAATCGGGCACGCGCGCATTCTGAAAAACATCCTACGATTACAAATTCCTCGAAAACGCGTCGCTTAACACTGCTGGTGAAATGACGTGCCCCTTGATGCCAATGTTTCCGTCTCGGAAAACGTTCGCGTTTGGCGCAATTCATTTCTGAAAACTTCATTCCATGCGCCAGCTCAATTTTTGAATGCTTGCTTGCATGACTTAATTGCCCTAATCACCTTTGTAGAGCAACCAGTCCTTCCACGGGGAACGACAACAGGAACAACAAGTAGAATGACGTGAAGAGGAGCAAGGAGGGTTCCTAGCTTCATCGTGCAAAATATATTTAAGAACAGTGGCTCTTAAGTTGAAAATGGGCAAACGACGGCCAACAGCAATTTAAGCTAAGCTCTCGTGCACCGTAACAGCAAGGCAATCGTTTTTAAAAGTCCATTTTTACAAACGTACGAGCGAATGTACGCAGTGTGCGAAGCGTAACACTTTTTTTTTTTTAACGCATAATGCCTAAACGTCCAATTCTCGTCCAAAATCTCTACCGAGTGTCATCTGCCTACTGCCGATGGATGGCCTTGGTTGCGATTATTTTAGTGACGCAGCTTTCCATCATTTTTTGGTCCTCTGGGTGCACCTTTCCCATTCGCCATCAATCTCGACATTCGCAGATTTTAAATTCCATTCCAAGACGTGCTATTTCACAGCGCTGGTGAAATTGTGCGTCCTTTGATATTAAAGTTTGCAAAACATTGGAAAAATGCTTTCCAAAATCGTTTCGATATTTTACGCGTGCGACATAAAACACGCACTAACTCCGTTCATAACGTAACTAAATGAACAATAATTAGAAACGCAAAAAAAAAAAAAAAAAAAAAAAAATAGAAAATAGAAAATAGAAAGTAAAATATAAAAAAAATAGCAAGAAAGAAAGAAAGAAAGAAAGAAAGAAAGAAACAACGAAACAAAGAAAACACAAGAAAAAGGGGGGGAAAAAACATGATAATGCACTAAGAAAGAGGCACAGTTGCAATCGCTATTATTTCCAAATTCTCGAGTTCTTCGGCGGCAAGAGTGTCGCTCGTCTTCTTGCCGTCGCAAGAAAAGGTCGACCAGTTCGAAACTGCAACCGTGACCTTTCCTTTGCGTTTCATACTTTCCTGCGCTTCTAATTTTGACACGTGTCATTCTTTCCGGACAGATACCTTCCACCGGCTATCCAGAACAGCAGGGTTTGCATTTTCGCAAAAGAATTCCAAGTGCTACCGCAACCATTTTTCAACAACAATTCCAGCTAAAGTTAACACAAATGCCAGTAAGAACAAACGACAAAACAGATATGCGCGGTTTTTTTTTGGGGGGGGGGGCCTGAACACGTCGTTCCGATATTTAATCGGCCAATTGAGGAATTTCACTTGATGATGATGATTTTTTTTGGGCGGTGGTTACTACTGAGGCACCACAGGAGAGGCACACTCATGATGCACGAGACGAAATGGTAAATTGGGAGGAACAATCTTTTTAACGGAAGGAAGCGTTCCAGGCCTACGTTTAGGGCACCTGCCCGGCATTTGCCAGCTATGAGGACTGAGAAAACTTGAGGTGGAAACCAAAAAGGGGTGGAGGACGGTCCTTGTGGGAGTCGAACCCCACACCTCCCGCTCACGAGTCCGCTCTTTGATGACCCCGTGGCGGACAGACGACGACGATGCTGATGAAAAGTAGTCTGGCAAACGCGAATGCCACAATCCTCAAATTATCCATTCTGGTGGAAAACCTGTAACTTGTCATTGCTAGCGAAATAACGTGTCCATTAATGCCCTTGTTACACTTCTGGTAAAATAATGGCATATTGAGGCATCATCTTGTGCAAATTTCGATCCATTCTTCGTACATTTATTTGTCGCTTCCCGAGCATGCATCAACGAATAGGTTTCATCTGCAGTCCTGGACGACGCGCACGTGCACCAAAAAAAAAAAAAAAAAAAAGGGGGGGGAGGGGGGCGGGGTTCCTGGCTTTAAGGTACACATTTATTTTACGACAGCTTCCCGGAACTTCGCTTTCAACCTCCTGGTTTCTGTTTAAACGCTTTCCTGGCGTAGGTCGTGCCCCAATCAAATTAAATGGGGAAGAGAGAGAGAGAGAGAGGGGGGGGGAGGATGCACGATTTCACACATGCGTAGGTGAACAACTTTCACCGGCTACCTCGAACACCTGGCTTTTCCGTTTTCGCGAAATAATTCGTATCCCTATAGGGCACATACTTTACAGGAAAAGTTAATTCTGCCATTTTAATCGCCGCGCTTCCACAAGTGAGAATAACAATAATAATAATAATAATAATAATAATAATAATAATAATAATAATAATGCAAATAATAACAATAATAATAAACTTCCAGAAAAAGGGCCGTAAATTAATAACGTTAAAGCAAGGACAAACGACAAGCAACACCAACAAAATGACATGTACAAATTCGCGTGGTATTCACAGTATATTTATGTCACAGCTCTCTGCATGATGATGATGATGATGATGATGATGATAAAGAAGTAATAGAAGAAGAAAAACAAAAAGATAAATAAAGGGATGGAGGTTCACGAACGGGAAAAAATTGAAGGCTTCCTAGCCTTTTTTCTTACGCATTATATTCAAGACAAGTGCGCAGCGCATGCAAATAACGAGCCATAGTAATATGGGCAAAGAGTTTGTTGATTGTAACAGATGACAATCAATTTATAATTCCATTTTTAGCTCGACGTTACCAAGAGACGATAGTGCACATATTTTACAGGAAAAGTTATTTTTGCCATTTTAACAGCCGTGCTTCCACAAGGGAGAATAATAATCATAATAATAATAATAATAATAATAATAATAATAATAATAATAATAATAATAATAATAAAATAATAATGATAATAATAATAATAATCATAATAATAATAATCATAATAATAATAATAATAATAGTAGTAGTAATAAATTTCCAGAAAAAGGGCCGTAAATTAATAACATTAAAGCAAGGACAAACGACAATCAACACCAATAACATGACATGTACAAATTCGCGTGCTATTCACAATATATTTATTTCAAAGCTCTCATGCATCATGATGCTGATGATGATGATGATAAAGAAGTAATAGAAGAAGAACACCAAAAAGAAAAATAAAGGGGTGGAGGGGCACGAACAGGAAAAAGTGGAGGCTTTTAAGCTTTTTCGTAAGAATTATGTTCATGAGAAGTGCACACGACATGCTAATCACGACAAATAGTAAAATGAGCAAAGAGTTTGTTGATTATAACACATGGCAATCAATTTGTAATTCCATTTTTAACTGGACTTAACAAAGAGAACAGAGTGCACATATTATACAGGAAAAGTAAATGTTGCCATTTTAACAGCCGTGCTTCCACAAGAGAGAATATAAATAATAATAATAATAATAATAGTAGTGGTAGTAGTAGTAGTAGTAGTAGTAGTAGTAGTAGTAGTAGTGGTAGTAGTAGTAGTAGTAGTAGTAGTAGTAGTAGTAGTAGTAGTAGTAGTAGTAATACATTTCCAGAAAATGGGCCGTAAATAAATAACATTAAAGCAAAGACAAACGACAAGCAACACCAACTACATGACATGTTCAAATTCGCGTGGTATTCACAATATATTTATTTCACAGCTCTACTGCATGATGATGATGATGATGATGGTGATGATGATGATGATGTTGATGATGATAAAGAAGTAATAGAAGAACAAAATCAAAAAGATAAATAAAGGGATGGAGGAGCACGAATAGGAAAAAGTGAAGGCTAGCTAGCTTTTTCTTACGAATTATATTCAAGACAAAAGCGCAGCGCACGCAATTCACGAGAAATAGTAATATGGGCAAAGAGTTTGTTGGTTGTAACAGATGACAATCAATTTATAATTCCATTTTTAACTCGACGTTACCAAGAGACCATAGTGCACATATTTTACAAAAAAAGTTAATTTTGCCATTTTAACAGCCGTGCTTCCAAAAGTGAGAATAACAATAATAATAATAATAATAATAATAATAATAATAATAATAATAATAATAATAATAAATTTCCAGCAAAAGGGCCGTAAATTATTAACTTTAAAGCAAGGACAAACGACAAGCAAAACCAACAACATGACATGTACAAATTCGCGTGGTATTCACATTATATTTATTTCGCAGCTCTCCAGCCTGGTGATGATTATGATGATGTTGATGATGATGATAAAGAAGTAATAGAAGAAGAAAAAGAAAAGATAAATAAAGGGATGGAGGTTCGCGAACAGGAAAAAAGTGAAGGCTTCCTAGCCTTTTTTCTTACGCATTATATTCAAGACAAGTGCGCAGCGCATGCAAATAACGAGACATAGTAATATGGGCAAAGAGTTTGTTGATTGTAACAGATGACAATCAATTTATAATTCCATTTTTAGCTCGACGCTACCAAGAGACGATAGTGCACATATTTTACAGGAAAAGTTATTTTTGCCATTTAGACAGCCGTGCTTCCACAAGGGAGAATAATAATAATAATAATAATAATAATAATAATAATAATAGTAGTAGTAGTAGTAGTAGTAGTAGTAGTAGTAGTAGTAGTAGTAGTAGTAGTAGTAGTAGTAGTAGTAGTAATAAATTTCCAGAAAAAGGGCCGTAAATAAATAACATTAAAGCAAAGACAAACGACAAGCAACACCAACTACATGACATGTTCAAATTCGCGTGGTATTCACAATATATTTATTTCACAGCTCTACTGCATGATGATGATGATGATGATGGTGATGATGATGATGATGATGTTGATGATGATAAAGAAGTAATAGAAGAACAAAATCAAAAAGATAAATAAAGGGATGGAGGAGCACGAATAGGAAAAAGTGAAGGCTAGCTAGCTTTTTCTTACGAATTATATACTTAAGACAAAAGCGCAGCGCACGCAATTCACGAGAAATAGTAATATGGGCAAAGAGTTTGTTGGTTGTAACAGATGACAATCAATTTATAATTCCATTTTTACTCGACGTTACCAAGAGACCATAGTGCACATATTTTACAATAAAAGTTAATTTTGCCATTTTAACAGCCGTGCTTCCAAAAGTGAGAATAACAATAATAATAATAATAATAATAATAATAAATTTCCAGCAAAAGGGCCGTAAATTATTAACTTTAAAGCAAGGACAAACGACAAGCAAAACCAACAACATGACATGTACAAATTCGCGTGGTATTCACATTATATTTATTTCGCAGCTCTCCAGCCTGGTGATGATTATGATGATGTTGATGATGATGATAAAGAAGTAATAGAAGAAGAAAAGAAAAGATAAATAAAGGGATGGAGGTTCGCGAACAGGAAAAAAGTGAAGGCTTCCTAGCCTTTTTTCTTACGCATTATATTCAAGACAAGTGCGCAGCGCATGCAAATAACGAGACATAGTAATATGGGCAAAGAGTTTGTTGATTGTAACAGATGACAATCAATTTATAATTCCATTTTTAGCTCGACGTTACCAAGAGACGATAGTGCACATATTTTACAGGAAAAGTTATTTTTGCCATTTAGACAGCCGTGCTTCCACAAGGGAGAATAATAATAATAATAATAATAATAATAGTAGTAGTAGTAGTAGTAGTAGTAGTAGTAGTAGTAGTAGTAGTAGTAGTAATGTAGTAGTAGTAATAAATTTCCAGAAAAAGGGCCGTAAATAAATAACATTAAAGCAAAGACAAACGACAAGCAACACCAACTACATGACATGTACAAATTCGCGTGGTATTCACATTATATTTATTTCGTAGCTCTCCAGCCTGGTGATGATGATGATTATGATGATGCTGATGTTGATGATTATGATAAAGAAGTAATAGAAGAAGAAAAACAAAAAGATAAATAAAGGGATGGAGGTTCGCGAACAGGAAAAAAGTGAAGGCTTCCTAGCCTTTTTTCTTACGCATTATATTCAAGACAAGTGCGCAGCGCATGCAAATAACGAGACATAGTAATATGGGCAAAGATTTTGTTGATTGTAACAGATGACAATCAATTTATAATTCCATTTTTAGCTCGACGTTACCAAGAGACGATAGTGCACATATTTTACAGGAAAAGTTATTTTTGCCATTTTAACAGCCGTGCTTCCACAAGGGAGAATAATAATAATAATAATAATAATAATAGTAGTAGTAGTAGTAGTAGTAGTAGTAGTAGTAGCAGTAGTAGTAGTAGTAGTAGTAGTAGTAGTAGTAGTAGTAGTAGTAGTAGTAATAGTAACACATTTCCAGCAAAAGGGCCGTAAATTAATAACGTTAAAGCAAGGACAGACGACAAGCAACACCAACAAAATGACATGTACAAATTCGCGTGGTATTCACAGTATATTTATGTCACAGCTCTCTGCATGATGATGATGATGATGATGATGATGATGATGATAAAGAAGTAATAGAAGAAGAAAAACAAAAAGATAAATAAAGGGATGGAGGTTCACGAACAGGAAAAAATTGAAGGCTTCCTAGCCTTTTTTCTTACGCATTATATTCAAGACAAGTGCGGAGCGCATGCAAATAACGAGCCATAGTAAATTGGGCAAAGAGTTTGTTGATTGTAACAGATGACAATCAATTTATAATTCCATTTTTAGCTCGACGTTACCAAGAGACGATAGTGCACATATTTTACAGGAAAAGTTATTTTTGCCCTTTTAACAGCCGTGCTTCCACAAGGGAGAATAATAATAAAAATAATAATAATAATAATAATAATAATAATAATAAAAATAATAATGATAATAATAATAACAATAATAATAATAGTAGTAGTAATATATTTCCAGAAAAAGGGCCGTAAATTAATAACATTAAAGCAAGGACAAACGACAATCAACACCAATAACATGACATGTACAAATTCGCGTGCTATTCACAATATATTTATTTCAAAGCTCTCATGCATCATGATGCTGATGATGATGATGATAAAGAAGTAATAGAAGAAGAACACCAAAAAGAAAAATAAAGGGGTGGAGGAGCACGAACAGGAAAAAGTGGAGGCTTTTAACCTTTTTCGTAGGAATTATGTTCAAGAGAAGTGCACACGACATGCTAATCACGACAAATAGTAAAATGAGCAAAGAGTTTGTTGATTATAACACATGGCAATCAATTTGTAATTCCATTTTTAACTGGACGTTACAAAGAGACCAGAGTGCACATATTATACAGGAAAAGTAAATGTTGCCGTTTTAACAGCCGTGCTTCCACAAGAGCGAATAATAATAATAATAATAATAATAATAACAATAAAAATAATAATAGTAGTAGTAGCAGCAGCAGTAGTAGTAGTACTAGTAGTAGTAGTAGTAGTAGTAGTAGTAGTAGTAGTAGTAGTAGTAGTAGTAGTAGTAGTAGTATAAGTAGTAAATTTCCAGAAAAAGGGCCGTAAATAAATAACATTAAAGCAAAGACAAACGACAAGCAACACCAACTACATGACATGTACAAATTCGCGTGGTATTCACAATATATTTATTTCACAGCTCTACTGCATGATGATGATGATGATGATGATGATGATGATGATGATGATAAAGAAGTAATGGAAGAACAAAATCAAAAAGATAAATAAAGGGATGGAGGAGCACGAATAGGAAAAAGTGAAGGCTAGCTAGCTTTTTCTTACGAATTATATTCAAGACAAAAGCGCAGCGCACGCAATCCACGAGAAATAGTAATATGGGCAAAGAGTTTGTTGGTTGTAACAGATGACAATCAATTTATAATTCCATTTTTAACTCGACGTTACCAAGAGACCATGGTGCACATATTTTACAATAAAAGTTAATTTTGCCATTTTAACAGCCGTGCTTCCACAAGTGAGAATAACAACAACAACAACAACAATAATAATAATAATAATAATAATAATAATAATAATAATAATAATAATAATAATAATAATAATAAATTTCCAGAAAAAGGGCCGTAAATTATTAACTTTAAAGCAAGGACAAACGACAAGCAACACCAACAACATGACATGTACAAATTCGCGTGGTGTTCACAATATATTTATTTCACAGCTCGCCTGATGATGATGATGATGATGATGATGATGAAGAAGAAAAGAAGAACAAAAACAAAAAGAAAAATAGAGCGATGGAGGAGCACGAACAGGAGAAACTGAAGCCTTCCTAGCTATGTCTTACGAATTATATTCAAGATAAGTGCGCAGCGCATGCAAATAACGAGAAATAGTAATATGGGCAAAGAGTTTGTATAATAATAATAATTTTTCAGGAAAAGGCGCCATACATTAATGACATTAAAGCAAGGAAAAACGACAGCAATATAAGCGTGCGGTTAGTGTATGGCTTTCGTGATATTGTTGTCATTTAAACAGTAGTAATTCCATAAGGAGTAGTAGTATTAGTAGTAGTAGTAGTAGTAGCAGTAGTATAAGTAGTAGTAGTAGTAGTAGTAGTAGTAGTATAAGAAGTAGTAGTAGTACTAGTAGTAGTAGTAGTAGTTGCAGTAGTAGCAGTAGTAGCAGTAGTAGTAGTAGTAGTAGTAGTAGTAGTAGTAGTAGTAGTAGTAGTAGTAGAAGTAGTAGTAGTAAGTGCAGCGGCAGCACTATTATTGATCACAGTATTAATATCAATATTTATGACGATCATGATGTTAATATTATTTAGGCTGCTTCTACTATTACTACTAGTACTACTACCACTACTACTATTAATAATAATAATAATAATAATAATAATAATAATAATAATAATAATAATAATATTGGTAATAACACCAACAACATGAAATGTACAAATTCGCGTGCTATTCACAGTATATTTATTTCACAGCTCTCATGCATGATGATGTTGATGATGATGATAAAGAAGTAATAGAAGAACAAAAACAAAAAGAAAAATAAAGGGATGGAGGAGCACGAGCAGGAAAAACTGAAGGCTTCCTAACTTGTTCTTACGAATAATATTTAAGACAAGTGGGCAGCGCATGCAAATAACGAGAAATAGTAATATGGGCAAAGAGTTTTTTGATTGTAACAGATGACTATCAATTTATAATTTCATTTTTAACTCGACGTTACAAAGATACCACAAATGTTTTTGCTGCTGCTAGCGCCGGAGCATTGAGAGAAAAAGGGAATGGTTATTGCATTTTGAGGTGACGAACCGCTGTAATTTCAATTGGTAACTAATTATTTACGAGGTTGAAATATATGTGAGCAAGTTAGCAAAATATTTTCCAATTCGCAACTAATTCATATATACACACACACACACAACCTAATCTAAGGCTAACCTCGGACAAATCCTAGAAGCTCTAATTCCTATTCGCCTCATATTCAGGAGTAAATCATTTCTAATTGCATTCCGTGTTTTTCATAAATTGCTTAAAGCGTGAATAAAACGCCAACTTCCACCCAAGATCTGCACCGAGTTTAATTTGGCACTGGCGATAAACTCGTTGTCACTATTTCATTAAACCGGGGAAAAGTTCGTCTTTCTAACATTTGGAACGCTTTAAGTGCGTGCATTTTTCCCATCCGACGTTATTCTGCGCATTCACAGATTTTTAATTCCGATTGAAGACATGCTACTACATAATGCTCGTGAAATTACACTTTCTTGCATATTTAAACACACAAATCATAAACGTAAACCTTGAACGTGTAAGAAATCAAATGTTGCGCGATGCAACTGCCGGTACTGCCATCTAGTTCTAGTTGGCCGAAACCTCTTCACTACAGTGCGCTCTTGCGCCATTTCCCCGAACTACGTCCTCCGTCGCTTCATTACATCGCTGCGCTTTGCAAACAGGACAAATTTGCTTCCGATACTTGCACGCCTAAGATTAGCAAACGATGGCGATATTGTACGTCCTGTAATGCTAACTTTAAGTGCTGGAAAATATTTCCACATATGCTTTCTTTATATTGAGCATTTTTTTTTTCCTGCTGTACGGAAGATAGGGGAAGAGTGAGTGAGAGGGAGGGGGGAATACACGATATCACACATGCATAGTTGAATAAGTTTCACCGGCTTCTATCTCGAACAATTAGTTTTTGCGCATTCGCGAAATAATTCCTAGCCCTATAGCTCATATATTTTCCAATAAAAGTTAATTTTGCCATTTAACCAGTTGTGCTTCTACAAGTGAAATAATAATAATAATAATAATAATAATAATAATAATACATTTCAAGAAAAAGGGCCGTAAATTAATAACATTAAAGCAAGGACAAACGACAAGCAAAACCAACAACATGACATGTACAAATTCGCGTGGTATTCACAGTATATTTATTTCACAGCTCTCCTGCATGACGATGATGCTGATAAAGAAGTAATAGAAGAACGAAAACAAAAAGATAAATAAAGGGGTGGAGGAGCACGAACAGGAAAAAGTGCAGGCTTCCTAGCTTTTTCGTAAGAATTATGTTCAAGAGAAGTGCGCACGACATGCATATCAAGACAAATAGTAAAACCAGCAAAGAGTTTGTTGATTGTAACAAATGACAATCAATTTATAATTCCATTTTTAACTCGACGTTACCAAGAGACTATAGTGCACATATTTTACAGGAAAAGTTATTTTTGCCATTTTAACAGCCGTGCTTCCACAAGGGAGAATAATAATAATAATAATAATAATAATAATAATAATAATAATAATAATAATCAATTTCCAGAAAAAGGGCCGTAAATTAATAACATTAAAGCAAGGACAAACGACAATCAACACCAACAACATGACATGTAGAAATTCGCGTGCTATTCACAGTATATTTATTTCACAGCTCTCATGCATCATGATGTTGATGATGATAAAGAAGTAATAGAGGAAGAACACCAAAAGGAAAAATAAAGGGGTGGAGGAGCACCAACAGGAAAAAGTGGAGGCTTCCTAGCTTTTTCTTAAGAATTATGTTCAAGAGAAGTGCACACGACATGCTAATCACGACAAATAGTAAAATGAGCAAAGAGTTTGTTGATTATAACACATGGCAATCAATTTGTAGTTCCATTTTTAACTGGACGTTACAAAGAGACCAGAGTGCACATATTATACAGGAAAAGTTAATTTTGGCATTTTAACAGCCGTGCTTCCACAAGGGAGAATAATATTAATAATAATAATAATAATAATAATAATAATAATAATAATAACAGTAGTAGTAGTAGTAGTAGTAGTAGTAGTAGTAGTAGTAGTAGTAGTAGTAATAAATTTCCAGAAAAAGGGCCGTAAATAAATAACATTAAAGCAAAGACAAACGTCAAGCAACACCAACAACATGACTTGCAAAATTCGCGTGGTATTCACAATATATTTATTTCACAGCTCTCCTGCATGATGATGATGATGTTGATGATGATGATGATGATAAAGAAGTAATAGAAGAACAAAAACAAAAAACAAAAACAAAACAAAAAACAAAACGATAAATAAAGGGCTGGAGGAGCACGAATAAGAAAAAGTGAAGGCTAGCTAGCTTTTTGTTACGAATTATATTCAAGACAAAAGCGCAGCGCATGCAAATAACGAGAAATAGTAATATGGGCAAAGAGTTTGTTGATTGTAACAGATGACAATCAATTTATAATTCCATTTTTAACTCGACGTTACCAACAGACCGTAGTGCACATGTTTTACAGGAAAAGTTAATTTTGCCATTTTAACAGCCGTGCTTCCACAAGTGAAATAATAATAATAATAATAATAATAATAATAATAATAATAATAATAATAATAAATGTACATTTTCGCGTGCTATCCACAGTATATTTGTTTCACAGCACTAGTGCATGCATAAATAAATAGCTTTCACCGCCTGTCTGGAGGAATTTGTATACTGCATACAAACCGAGAAAGTAGAGGAAGAAGAAGAAGAAGAAGAAGAAGAAGAAGAAGAAGAAGAAGAAGAAGACTAAAAATAAAGTGGTGAAGGACCATTAAGAGGAAAAGCAGGAGGCTTCGCACATACTATTCCAGAAAAGAGCGGCGAAAATTAATGACATTAAAAATGGACAAACGACAAGCAATATAAACGTGATTAGTGTATTTCTGCCCTAATAATATTGCCATTTAAAAAGTCGTACTTCCACAATTAGTAGTGATAGTTTTAGTAGTATTGTAGTAGTAGTAGTAGTAGTAGTAGTAGTAGCAGCAGCAGCAGCAGCAGCAGCATTAGTATTAATAATAGTAATAGTAATAATAATAATTATAATAATAATAATAACAACAACAACAACCACCTTTAATAGCAACAATACACCTACGTTTTCGCGTGCTATCCAGAGTATATGTATTTCACAGCTCTGGTGCATGCATAACTTAATAGCTCTCAAAGCCTGTCTGAACCAATCTTTGTACTGCATACAAACAGAGAAAGAAGAAGAAGAAGAAGAAGAAGAAGAAGGAGAGGAAGAGGAACAAGAAGAAGAGGAAGAAGAAGAAAAGAGGAAGAAGAAGAAGTAAAATAAAGGGGTGAAGGACCATTAACAGGAAAAGCAGGAGGCTTCCTAGCTATATCGTACGAATTATAATTAAGAGAAGTGCGCAAAACATGCAAATAACGACAAATAGCAATGTGAGCAAGGGATTTGTGCATTGTGATTATGGCAATCGATTCGTCATTCCATTTTTTCAACTCCATTTCTACAAAAAAAAAAAAAAAAAAAAAAAAGCAAATAATACGAATGGGAGAGTGATATGGCAACCCGTGTATTTTCATAAATTGGTTCAAGAGTACAAATCCAGCTTCTGCACCGAGTGTAATTTGGCACTGCACATAAACTCAATTGTCACTATTTTAATAAACCAGGGAAATTTTAGCATTCTAACGTTATGACCGCTTTACGTGCACTTTTCCCATCCGACGTTATTTTGCGCATTCACAGCGTTTTAATTCCGATTGAACACATGCTACCTCACAATACTGGTGAAATTACACGTATTTTAATGCTATTTTTCAGTTTTGGAAAATATCGGTCAAATTCTTTCAAAAACCGTTTGATTTTTTTTTAAGCACAACACACACACACACACACATTTGTAGGAAGATCTCAGCCAAGCGTAACCTTGACAGCTCTCGCCGGCTTTTGCATATCGACAATTGAATTGAACAAATGCAAATAACGCAAATAGCAATATAAGCTAAGAATCTGTGCACTGTAACATAATTTTTTAATATTCCCCATTTTACAAATCTATTTCCACAAACAAGGGATAAATAGCCATGTGCAAACTGGATACTTTCCTGACATGCATAAAACCGTAGTTTTTACCCAGGATCTTCACCGAATGTCATTTTCTTACTGCCGATAGCCTTATTTCGGATTGTTTTCATAAACCAGAGAATATAACATGTTTTGCTGCCCTAGGTGCACTTTTCCCGTTTGCCATTAATCTCGATATTCGCAGAATTTCAATGGTGATTGAAGATGTGGCACTTAACAATGCTAGAGATGTCGTGTGTCCATTAATGCTTATTTTAAGTCTTAGAGAATGTTTGGAGGATGCAAGTTTCAAACCATAAATGTATGTTGGCATTACTTTTTTTCTAGAGAGAGCTATAAGGGGGCGAGGGAAGAAGGGAGATTGCGTGCATTGCTTAATAGCTTCGCTCCTTATTGCTGACAGAATCAAGGGTAAGATTCCTGTTATTATAAATAGTTCGAGGTCCCGTTTTTTAGTATAAAGACACCTGGTCCACGCCAGAAATTCATCAAGTCAAACTTAATAATTGTTAATGTTAAATCAAACGACAATCATATCAATGATCATGATAGCACAGAAAATAAAGTAAAATTGAAGAGTATTCAACAAGCAATAAAAAAATCTCTGTATACTTCATCAAAATATTAGAGCACTTAGAAGCAAAACAGATGAATTATTAAACAGCTTAACTAGTGACAATATAAAACCACATATTATCTGCCTATCTCAACATCATTTCAAACAACAGGAATTATCACAATTGTCATTACATGGTTATTGTTTGGGAGCAGGAGCTTCAAGAAAAAAACTAAATAACGGAGGAGTTTGCATTTATGTCGGGCAGGATGTACCATATAAAACATTAGACGTATCAAAATTTAATTCAGAACAGGACATTGAATTATGCACAAACCAGTTAGATAGCAACAATACAAAAATAATTTTAATTGCTATTTATCGCTCGCCGTTAGGAAACTTTGAAACTTTCTTGATGAAGCTTGAAGATATCTTAAACTTTTTATTTAAGCCTAAACATGAAATAATTATTTGTGGAGACATAAACATTGATTACTTAATGCCAAGTGTAAGAATGAATCGACCGAATTCCCTTCTAACTGCATATAATATGGTTCATACAATTAACTTTCCCACCAGGACTGATAAAATCTCTAGCACAGCAATAGATAATATATTTGTAAATTTAGACAAACTGTCATTATATTCTGTGTCTTCATTGATCAATGGTCTCTCTGACCATGATTGCTCAAGTAATAATGGGGAGAAAAAAAATCTACAATAAGACTCAAAGAATGTTATAGATATATAAAATATAGAGATATTAATGATGCTAACCTCAATATAATGGTGGAGACTCTTCGACAAGAATCGTGGAATAGTGCTTTTACAGTGCAAATGATGTTAACAGTAAATTCAACAATTTTTTTACACATTTTTAAATTGCATTTTGAAGCATATTTCCCACTAAAAATAATAATAATAATAATAATAATAATAAAAATAAAAATAAAAATAGAACTTATAATATGAGCAGGGAATGGTTAACCTAAGGAATTAAAAAATCTTGTCAACATAAAAGGCAATTATATAATGAGCAAAAGCTCAGTAAAGACCCTAAATTAAATATACATTTTAGAAAGTATTGTAAAATACTTAGGAAAGTCATAATAGCAGCGAAAGGCCTCCATTACCAAACACTTATCAATCAGTCAAAAAACAAAATAAAAATGTAATAAAACAAGCAACAGGCAAAAATCTGCAACAAGGTGATGCAATAATCTTAAATATTAACAATCAGGAGATACAATACCCTGCAGACGTAGCAAATGAGTTTAATGATTACTTTCTTAGTGTAATAAAAATTTTAAATTTATATTCTGGTGATAAAAGAGATGCTTTAAAAAGTTTACAATCATCAACTCCCCCTCATAATAATGAATTCAAACCAGGTATCACTACCCCACTAGAAATTAGTAATATCATTAGGAAACTAAAATCAAAAAACTCTTCTGGCTATGATGAGATCAACAGCAAAGTCATAAAGGCCTGTGCAAAGGAAATTAGTACCCCCCTTAGTCACTTGTGTAATGAATCTTTAGCATTGGGTGTATTTCCTGAGAGGCTAAAATATTCAATAGTGAGGCCTCTGTATACAAAAAGGGAGAAAAGATAAATGTCTCTAATTAAAGACCTATAGCTATTTCACTTACATTTTCTTAGGTGTTTGAGAAAGTAATGTACAATAGGCTTTACCATTACCTTGAAAGTAACAATATTCTAGTTAGTGATCAGTTTGGCTTTAGAAAAGGAATTTCAACAGAAAATGCAATCTATAAACTCACTAATGAAATTTTAACTGCATTTAATGAAAGAGCACATGTAGGAGGAATATTTTGTGAATTAGCTAAGGCTTTTCACTGTGTCAATCATGAAATTCTGATAGATAAATTAGCTTTCTATGGAATAAAAAACCAATATTTAAAATGGTTTATATCCTACCTTGACAAAAGGAAACAAAAAGTAGTGATAAATTGTCCCTTCAATAATGAAAGCAATGCATCAGAGTGGGGAATGATTATCCAAGATGTAGGAAATGCTGTTCCATTTCTAGGTGACACAAGCATATTGATAAATGGAAAGAGCCTTAATGATTGTGCCATTAAATTAAATTTGGTTCTCAGTTCATTGTGTGTATGGTTCAAAGCAAACAAATTATCTCTAAATCTAGATTGAAACAAATGTTATGAAATTCATTACTCACACATCTCCAGATCCACAATTACAGATAGGATATTATAACAGTGTACTTTCACAAACCAAATATATTAAATTCCTTGGTTTAATAATTGATAACCATCTCAATTGGAAAGATCACATTGATCTTATTACACCTAAACTAAGCAGTGCATGCTATGCAATACGTGCATTAGTAATGTTGCAGTCAATTAAGAATTTAAAACTAGTTTATTATGCTTATTTCAACTCAATAATGAAGTACGGTAACACAGTAGACATTCATGCAGAAAACTCTTTAGGAAATTTGAAATTTTAACTCTTCCTTGCGAATATATTGTATCTCTCGTGAACTTTTATTTATGAAATAAACAAAAATTTATTCAAAATCAAAATATACATGACAAGAATACTAGACAAAAAGCAAATCTACATCGCCCAATTTCACCACTTTCATGCCATCAAAATGGCGTTTATTATGAGTGCATTTTAGTATACAATGCTCTTCCCTCTAGCCTAAAAGCCTTAATAAACCATGACAATTCCTTTAAATCTGCTCTTAGAAAATACCTATGTAAAAAGGCCTATTATTCCGTAAAGCAATATATGAGTCACAATAGTATACTGCACAACATATCAATCAATGTACATGTAAATACGTATTAATAAAAGTTGTATGATTGATTTGTCTGTTTTAGGTGTTGGTTGAGTTGTTCTAAGTGTTCTTTTTATTTTTATTGTAATTATTCATGTAGATGTAAACACATTTTTGTAAATACAGATCGAAAACTACTGTGGTATTCGTATATGACAAGTTAAATGTTCGTAGGTCTCTGTGGCTGCTTCACGAACTCACTGAATGCTCCGAGAACTAAGCTAAACAAAACTAGCCCCTTAGCACATATTTTTTAAGAAAAGTGCACCGAAAATGAATAGCATTAAAGTAAGAACAAACGACAAGCAGTAACAGCGTGCGTTTAGTGTATGGCTGCCGTAATAATTTTGCCATTTAATCAATCGTACTTGCACAAGTAGTAGTAGTAGTAGTAGTAGTAGTAGTATAAGCAAGGAAGTGCTGCAGTGAAACAGCATGGCAATCATTAATGCTATTTCCACAAACAGGGGAATATTACGCGTGGGCGTAACGTGCAATCGGTGCACTTTCCTGGAATGCACAAAGCTTAATAGATTTAGTTTTCCCTCAAAATCTGTACCCAATGTCACTTCCCTACTGCCGATAGCCTTATATGTGATTATTTTAATAAACCAGAGAAAAGTTTGACTTTCTAACATTTATGCTGCTTTAGGTGCACTTACCCCATTCGCCATTAATCTCTGCACTTCTTTGTATCGTCACCACCACCACCACCGTCGCCGTCGTCGTCGTTGCTGTTATTATTCTGGCACTCCGCGAAGCTCTTGAACGTGCGCCGTTTCTCGAAACCAACTAAATGACCAAGACAACGCAAATCGCTCATTCTGAATTAATGTAACGTGTTAAAATTGACGATGCAACGACGCACCGCGGGCTAGATATTTCACACGAGCACAAGGTGATCCGATCCATCATGGTCGCCATGCAACATGCACTTACTTCCGTACTTGTGGCCCGCCTCTAGCGCGAACGACCTCCCTGCCCTGCTCCTCGCTCGACACTGCTGGTCGCGCACGATTAATTTACGCTCTCGACTCGAGTGCAGCACCGGTCCCGAGCGGAGGCAGAAAGTAGTGCCACTTGCGCAGATATGGGCAAGTAACCGGCGTCTTGACGTGAATGTTCACGTGGCCGAGCGGTTAGAGTGACTCGCTAGCAAACCGGAGGTGTGAGGTTCGAATCCTGGACGGGGGCTAGAATTTTTTTTTTTTTTTAATCTTTATTTTTATTTTATTTCATTTTTACTTATGGATGAAATTGAGCGACATCTGCCACCATTATGATGGTTTTCTCGCTAACATGGTGCCCCGCTAACTTTATATTTACGAATTTTTCTCTGCTCAAGTACAAAGGGTTTTCCCTTGTTACGATGATTTTGCCGCCTACTCGGTAGCACACCACACCCTATCAATTTACATTTTCCAAAAGAAATTTCCGAGTCATTCTTTCCGGCCCAAGTAGGCTGCAGCGCCAGCTAAAGTAGCTTCCCGTTCGCTCTCTTTCTGAACTTCATTGCCCAGTGCACTGTGGGATGCTTCTGCTCGTCTCACACACCGCTGATGTTAGCTAACATCCTTTCGAGTTAACGCGATAGTAACCGTAACACCGTTCTCATTGTTAAGTGCAGATTTCTCGTAAATATTCTCAGCGTAGCTTTTACATTTACCGCGACCATCCAGGCAGAAAAACGGAATCAAAAAGACGCATATCCAGCCCAAATGCCTTTTTAATGCTTCTTCTTTGGAAAGCTGCAAAAGTTGCGGGCGCGCGCAATGTTCAAAAAAGGCCCTTCGCTTAGGCTAGTGGTCCAAATTTGCTAGTTTTTTGAACGCGGTAAATCATTTGTTTATTCGCGCTTATTTGCCGAGTTTCGTCGAGAAAAAAAGCAAAAATGGCGCCCGCTAGAGCGTTAACGCATATTCGTAGAAATACTGTCGCGATAATTTTTGGTGCCTATAAATAGATTACGTAAAAATTGAGCATTTCAAATCGGGTAGTCGTTTCTGTCCAAGTATCTACAAAAATGGGGCCATCTATAGTCGTTGTGCTTTAGAAACAATAAGGCTGGAACCGAAACAACTCTGCGCGGGAAAAAGTTTTCGAAGCTACGGCAATATTAATTAATGCCTACAACCTTGTAATAGTCACCAAATTGGGGATCTGTTTCTCGAAAGTAATGAAAAAGTATTGACAAATCTATTTCATTTTGAGTACAAGGTGACAATTTGTGGTGTTATAAATGCTCATTTTGACATGACCAAATGGAGGTATATTTTTAAATGTATTACAGCAAACAAGTCATCACTGCACAAGCGCAACTCGACCTACATTCTTTGAGGTTATAGTTGGAAAAATGTTGCCAAAAAAACAAAATAAGGTTGTCGGAGAAATCCGAGATTTCGGTAAATAATGTTTGAGAATAGTACAACGGCAGTAAATGCTTGCAGTGAGTGCAACACGCCCGAGGACTTTCTTGTAATGGAAAATTCGGCCGCGAATTCGGCATCGGGGAGCAGAAAGAAGCTTGCAGCGAGTGCAGAAACCGGACTTGGACACTGTAGCTCCAAAAATCTAGTTTTAGTTGCCAAGTGCGACGCGCCTCCTCGGAGCCCCGCCTCAGAAGTGCGACTGCATGCAGCTGCCGGCTGAAAAGGCTCCGAGACATCCACGTGTTCCCAAAGATATCGAAAATGCAGACAAAGAGAGCGTGGGAGGAAGAAAGATGCACTCTCCGACTTCCGGCGGCAGCCAGGCCCGTTCGGACTCATAGTTTAATTTTAAAGCTCGTCATACTTGCTAAGTGGAACGCGCCTGCGAACTTTTTCGAAAATGAAAAGTCGGCAGCGAGCAAAGCGCGGGAGGGCAGAGAGAACGTTGCAGGGAGTGCACGAACCAAATTTGGGCTCTGTAGCTCTAAAAATGACTCTAAAATTCTAGTTTTGGTTGCCGAGTGCGATGCGCCTCCTCGGAGCCCCGCCTCAGAAGTGCGACTGTAGGCAAACTCTCTAACGCGCGCGAGAGGAAGGCTGCCGGCTAGGAGCGGCTCCGAGACATCCACGTGTTCCCGATAATTTCGAAATGCAGGCAAGGAACGTTTCTTCTTCTTCTTCTTCTTCTTCTTCTTCTTCTTTCTTCGGTGTGTGTGTAATGGAAAAGTCGGCCGCGAAACGAGCATCTGGGAGCAGAGGGAAGCTTGCAGCGAACGGTGCACGAACCAAATTTGGGCACTGTGGCTCTAAAAGGTGATTGGAGTTTTGCTTGCTAGGTGCCACGCGCCTGCTCGGAGCCCCGCCTCAGAAGTGCGACTGCAGGGAAACTCTCTTCTAGCGCGCTGGCGAGCGTTTCGCAACATCTTGCCAACCGAAAAAAGAAAGAAAGAAAGAAAAAAAAAAAAACGGGTTGTCGAAGAAATCCGAGATTTCAGTTTAGAAAATATATGTCTTAATTTGTGGATATTATAGCGGCCGTAGAGTAAGAAGGAATGTCGTGTAACACTCGGAGGTCAGCCGAAGAAATGTACGAGGTTTTCTTTACCACGTTCGTTAACTCTCTCCAAAATTCTTGTAAAAAAAAAAAAAAAAGAAAAGGAAAAGAAAAGAAAAGAAAAGAAACTAAGGCGAACAGCTAGTTATTTCCAAACATATAGTTAAAGCCACTTGTACTCATAATTGGTGAAAGACAGTAGGTTAATATTTCTTCAGGACATGCATAATAGAGGACCAAATAATTAACGGTTTAACATGCTATCGGAATCGGTACGCGAAAGCCTTAGTAGAAGCAAAAGTTAACAAATGCAAAGCAGCGTGGTCCATCGTAAATTCCATAGCAGGTAAAAAATAGTAAATTCGGCATTGATGAAGGAATAACTAACTTGCCGGCGATTTCAATAATTTTTGTATACATTAAGTTGAAAGACGCGACTTTTCAGGCAAATTCGTGTACAGACACTGCAATGAGTTTCGTAAATGACGTGCACTTAAAGAGGTAACGTGTAGGGAAGTTGTGAACAAGTGTGCAAAAAGCACAAAGGCTCAAAAAGTACGGATATCAATAACGCTTCAAATCATTTCATTTCGGAAATAATACGGTATATCGCAGTTCCGTTAAACCTTCGTTTCAATGAAGGTGTTTTTCTAAAAGTTCTGAAATTTTCAAAAGTAACACCAATGTGCCGAAACGGTAGCGTTGAAAATGCGATTAGCTATATTCGCCAATTCCTACAATATAAAAAGTTGTTGAATGCTTGCTAAAGAAACATTGACAAGATTTTTTTTTTTTCTTTGAAAAACCTAATTTATCGTTTAATAATCACTTTGGATGCCGTACAGGGAAATGAGCCACATTGGCTGTTGATGCAATCGTAGAAAAAATCTACGAAGCTTTCGAGGGAGGTAGTTGCCTTCGGGGAACCATTTGTGAACCAAGTAAAGCTTCTACCGCGTGCAACACGATATTTTATTCCAGAAACTAGAATTCTATGGGATAAAGGTACAAAGTTTAAGTGCATTTAAATCTCATTTAGAGGATCGCAAACAGCTGGAAACTGGTGGCGTTCCGCAGGGCTCGTGTCGCTACGTTTTTTGATGATGCCAAATGACGTATCAAAATGCTATCCCTGCCATGCAGATGACACATCTTTCCTTGATGTAAATAAACGCTTCAAGTTACTGTCACCATCTTTGAATGAAACCGTTCAAGAAGCTCGATTTTTTTATTTGTTTATTTTTTATGAATGCAAACACTTCACAAAATGTAATTTTTCAGCCCAAAAAATATGGATGCGCTCTGCGACAACGCGAAACTTATCGGCACGATAATTGACGAGCATCCATCCATGTAGCGATTCATCTTTGCACTGTATTCGTATCGTGTCACCTAAAAGATTTTGTTCGCATGGCTTACTCTTCGTTCTTTCGAACCGTTTTTAGGTGCGGCTTGGTGTCACGAGGTAGTAATGGCAGAAGTGCCAAAAATAAGCATATAAATCAAAGTTATTACAATATTAACAAACTCTAAGAAAACCGAACGATTGTAAGGCACTGGTTGTACGTCTGGAAAGTCTTACGGTAATTAATGTATATGTTTGTGACGTTTTGGTACGCGTTAAAGGGAATTCGCAAATTTATAATACCACGCCTATGACGCGCGTAACAGGAACAGAGCAGATATGGCACATAATAGGGTTGCAGAAGACCTCTTGGTATTGCACATTTACGGGAATGAAACTTTTCGATTCACTTCCTTCGGAAATAAGTGCTGCAAATGTTCAGCTATTCAAAGAGAGGGTACGTAAATGGTTAATTACACGTCCTTTCTCCAGCATGCGAGAATTTGAAGTAGAAAATGAGAGTAAATAGGAAGTGACACAACATATAAAATGTAAGTAAGCTGTTACTCTTCGTACTCTTCATCCACAGACCTTAGGCCAGATTCTCCTTTGTTCCTTTGACAAAGCCTGTAATTACCAAATGGCGAAGAAACTATCATTTTTTTTATCATAATTCTTTGTCATTGCTCCCGATGGCGGGAATCTAAACCGGGCCCGCTCGAACGCTAGCTTGACGCGTGGACCAACTCTTGTGCCTCTTGTTATTCCTTCAACATAAACAGAGATATCTGCTGGACTTCCCCGTTTCAAGGTAATCTGCTACGCGAGATATCTCGTTAGGCCGCTTGCGTCACCCATCGCCCCAACCGTTAGATTACCGGTTCGAAGAACAACGGTGCTATTGTAACAGCAGGAGATGGCGGAATCCAAGTCTTTCCTATCGTGCTTCTGACCTGAACCAGCACAGTAATTTAATTCTCCCGTTTCTTCTCAATTTGCAGATATCTGCTCCTCGTCCTAACCCCTCCCCCCCGCTTTCGGATAAAGGTTAGAATGCCGCGTTCAC
The DNA here is from genome assembly GCA_030762175.1 of Metallyticus violacea. Classification (NCBI taxonomy): domain Eukaryota; kingdom Metazoa; phylum Arthropoda; class Insecta; order Mantodea; family Metallyticidae; genus Metallyticus; species Metallyticus violacea. The sequence goes on along the minus strand of CM060836.1, from coordinate 103,467,833 downwards.
CGGCACAGTAAAATGCACGATGGTGCCTTCCAATTGTTCTAATAATTTCCCTTAAATTAAGATAAATGTGGTGTCCGTTATTCTTCCCAACGTTGCACGAGGCTTTTTATGCACCGAGCGAACCAATTATAAAATTGAGGTTTCAGTCATGTTCGTTATTGAGTCTCAAAAAGCAGAAATTGCGCCTCATATCATCTCAAAGCATTGCTCTCTTCACTTGCACGTTGCAATTAATATTACATTATGCAAGCGAAGAACGCGTCGTTAATCTTTCGGCCCGAGTTGGGCAAAACCCACAAGAACGAGTAAAAAGTTTAATGTGCACGAGCGGATGGCAATTAATATGCCATAACAGTGCGAAACCCCTAATTTGCTAAATCGTTTACCTTCGGTTCGCCTAATAGGAAGGGACAGTGCACTGGATAAATTCACAACACATTTACAAATAGAGGAAAGGAGTAGAATTCGCGCTAGCATGTCTGTAGCGGGGCGATAATCATCAGCCTTAATTGTACAGCGTATAGCGCATAAGAATTAAGTTTTCGCCCGAGAAAGAGGCCAATGAGAATTGGATTATATATTTTTTTTCTTCTTTTTTCCCCCCTCAGATCTTGCGGCAACGAGTTAGGAATTTTGAGAACCAAAGCATCTTATTCGTAAAGTGTTTGCAGACGAGCAAATGCCGCTCGGTTTCACTAATTGTTTCCACGAATGTAGTTAATGCAGCGAAGGAGGAATGGATTACTATAAAATGAATGCCGATAATTACCAAACAGATTTAAAGCGTAATTTGAACTTACTGCTCTACTGCGAATGACAGGCTGAAGGAATTCGGCGGAAGAATAGAAATTGATTTGCATTTATTTTTCAGCGCGGTGTTCTCCCTCTTTACATCATCGGCAACGGCCTCGACAATGTTCAGCTACTCGGGAAAAATAGCATTTCCGCGGATTGCACTTACAATGCAAATAAAGGGCATTATCGTTCGAGGCTAGGAACTTTAAGCACTATTATAGAAATGTTATCAATGCAGAGAATATTTACGATTCATTGACTTAATGACGCACATTGTTTCATCAGAGTCTTTGCAGACATGCAAATGCTGCTCAGTTTCAATAATTCTTGGTAGTAAATGTAGATGATGCGGCAATGGTGGACCTGATCGTTATAAATCAATTCTTCTGATAGCTGGATAACAGTTTTACGGCGTAAATTAGATTTGCTGCTCTGTTGTGAGGATTTCGGCGGAGATGACTGGCAGAACAGAAATGTATTTGCTCTCCTTCTTCTCGCGGGTTTGGTCCCTCTTTATATAAACAATTGTTGCCTGGGCAACCTTCAGCACATCGGAGGTTCAAGGAAGGCATTTATGTTGGAAATAAAGCGCATCGGTAGTTCCTGAAAAGAAACTTTGTGTGGCAAAGTGTGAAATATCATCAATCCCAGGAGAGCATTTACAATTTATTGACCTAATCACACATCTTGATTCGTCCGAGTCCGTTGCAGACGTGGAAATGCTGCCCGGTTTCACCACTTGTTTCCATAAAAGTAGATAATGCAGCAAAGGATCGTCATAAAATTAATGGCGACAACTAGGAAACAGATTTAAAAGCGCACAATTAAACTTACTGCTCTATTGCGAATATCGACAGGCCGAAGGAATTGGGCGGAGATACCTGGCAGAATGGAAATTGATTTGCAATTAATTTTAGAGCGCTTTTCTCCCTCTTTATATAACCAGTAATTGCCTTGGCGATCTTCAGCTACTCGGGGAAAAGAGCCCCTCCAAGGAAGGCATTTATAATGCAAATAAAGGGCTTTATCGTTCAAGGTTACAAACATTAAGCACTGCTATAGAAATATGATCAATTCCAGAGATGATTTACAATTTACTTACCTAATAATGCACATTGTTTCATCCGTGTCTGTTGCAGACTTGTAAAGGCTGCTAAGTTTCATTCATTCGTCCTATTAAATGTAGATGATGCAGCAATGGCGGACTTGATGACAATTAATCATTTCTAATAACTAGCAACCTTTTTTTTTTTTTTTTTCCTGCGTAAATTAAACTTACTGCTCCGCTGTGAATAGCACGTGGAAGGATTTCGGCCGAGATAGCTGTCACCGCTAAAGAAACATTATCAATTGTAGCAGAAGATTTACAATTTATGGATCTATTTACACGTATTGTTTCATCAGATTCGGTTGCAGATATACGTATGCTGTTCGAAACCTTGTTTTTAGCGTTACTGGTGTAAATGCTCTCTGACCTCGGTGCCACCAACTGAACCAAAATTGTCGTTCTGCATAATTTAAAGCCACGTGCATGGTTTTGTGCTTCTTGGCGTCTTTATTCTGTAATTAATTTTTATTCCTAGCAGCCATAGGTATCTTTCAGTCGTATTTTGCTGACGCTTGCTCTATTCATAACCAAGTACCCAGTAAAATTTCAAGTTTTAGATCCCTTGAAATAGTATGGGAATTTTCAAATGCGTCCTGGAGTGTTTTAATACCTTAAGCTACTTTCAGTTACTCGATTTCTAAAGAAATCCAAATATAATCTAAGTGCCACGCGGCTGAGGACTTTTTTATAACTGAAAAGTCGGCAGCCAAAATAAGCATCGGAGACCGGAATGAAGGTTGCATGCAGTGCGAGAACCAAACGTGGGCACTGTAGCTCTAAAAATTGAGTTTTAATTGCTAAGTGCAACGCTACCTGTTCGGAGCCCCGCCTCAGAGCGTGGGACTGCACGCAAACACTCTAGCGCGCGAGAGGAAGACTCCCGGCCGAAAGTGGCTCCATGACATACATGTGTTCGCGATAATATCGAAATGCAGCAAATGAACCGCGGAAAAAGACAGTGTAGGAGGAATAAGAAGCACTTGCGACACTTCCAATGGCAGTTCGGCCCTTTTGGCCCAATATTTTCATTTGAAAGCTGCCGAAACTTGCTAATTGCTATGCGGCTCCGGACTTTCCTGAAAATGAAAAGTCGGCAGCAAAATGAACACGGGAAGGCAGAGAGAGCGTTTCGGCAAGTGTGCAAACCAAATTTGGGCACTGTAGCTATAAAAATGGCCTTAAAAATCGATTCGTTGCTAATTGCTACGCGCCCGCTCGGAGCCCCACCTCCTAAGTCGGAGTGCAGCCAAACTCTCTGGCACGCGACAGGCATGCTGCCGGGCGCTAGCCTTTTGATGCCAAGCTCCGCGACATGCGCGTGCACGTTTATACCGAAAAGCAGGCAAGCAATCGCGGAAAAAGGCATTGTAGGAGGAAGAAGAAGCACTTGCGAGACTTCCGATGGCAGTTCGGGCCTTTTGGCCAAATATTTTAATTTTAAAACTCGCGAAACACGCCAGTTGCTACGCGGCTCCGGACTATCCTGAAAATGATAAGTCGGCAGCAAAAAAGGCAGAGAGAACGTTTCGGCAAGTGTGCAAACCAAATTTGGGCACTGTAGCTATAAAAATGGCCTTAAAAATCGATTCGTTGCTAATTGCTACGCGCCCGCTCGGAGCCCCACCTCCTAAGTCGGAGTGCAGCCAAACTCTCTGGCACGCGACAGGCATGCTGCCGGGCGCTAGCCTTTTGCAGCCAAGCTCCGCGACATGCGCGTGCACGTTTATACCGAAAAGCAGGCAAGCAATCGCGGAAAAAGGCATTGTAGGAGGAAGAAGAAGCACTTGCGAGACTTCCGATGGCAGTTCGGCCCTTTTGGCCCAATATTTTAATTTTAAAACTCGCGAAATACGCCAGTTGCTACGCGGCTCGGACTTTCCTGAAAATGATGAGTCGGCAGCGAAATGAACACGGAAAGGCAGAGAGAACGTTTCGGCAAGTGTGCAAACCAAATTTGGGCACCGTAGCTATGCGGGATGAGTGAGTTTTGGCAGCAAAATGAGCTTAATGTATATTGCAGAGCATCAGTGAGATTTTTGAAGTAGTAGTTTCATGCGTAGTGTTTGCAAACTTTAAGCACTATTTACAAATATCGTCAGCTCCAGAGAAGATTTACGATTCATTTGCCTAATAATGCACTTTGTTTCTTCACGGTCTGTTGCAGACATGCAAATGCTGGCCAGGTCTACTAACTCTTTCTGATAAATGTAGATAGTGCAGCTATATTGGGTGGACCGGATGATTATAAAATCAATGCCGATAACTAGGAAACAGTTTTAAAGCGTAAATTTAACTTACTGCTCTTTCGCGAGTGACAGGCTGAAGGATTTCGGCGGAGATAGCTGGCTGAATAGAAATTGATTTGCACTTATTTTTAGAGCGCTTTTCTCCCTCCTTATGCAGTCAGTAAATACCTTTGCAATCTTAAGTGAATAGATAGTATTCGGTAATAACAAACTAGAAGATAAGTAGTTCCAATAATTACGTGTAAACCACGAAATCCTGTTGCTACAAAGAAAATTGATCCAAATACTGAATCAGCAATAGTAAGAGGTGCTTCATAGTATACACATAGTTGTAATAAAGTGAAGTATACTTCTAAAATGATTGTTAGTAATAATCCTCGTGTGGCTTGGTCAAAATTGTTTTCAAGTAATCTATGATGTCTCCAGGTAATAGTAATAGCAGAAGCTAGGAGCACTGTAGTGTTAAGAAGAGGAATTAATAAAGGGTTAAAGGGTTTAATTCCAATAGGAGGTCATTCTACTCTGAGTTCAATTGTAGGAGTAAGTCTTCTTTATAAGAAAGTTAAAAAAAAAATGAAATAAAAAGAAATTTTCTGATACAATAAATAAGATTATTCCTCATCGTAATCCTGCTATTACTATGCTAGTATGACATCCTTGATATGTTCTTTCTCGAATAACATCTCGTCGTCGTTGAATAATAGTAATGACTAAAATTATAGTTCCTATAAATATTCGATTTTCGTCGAGTTGATTGCACATTTTATAAATCCAATTATTGTAATTATAATTCTAAATGATGCAATGATAGGCCATGGACTGTAAGTGACTAAATGGTAAGGATGATTTGTTGACATTAGTTTGTTTCTCTACAATATAAAGTTCTTAGAATAGCAAATACATAAGACTGAATAATAGTTACGACTAATTCTAAAATTAATAATAAAATTTGAACTAGAATTAGGATGGGAAGAATGTAAAATGTTGATGCTCTTCTTGTATTACCTAGTAATGTTAATAAAAGACGCCCTGCAATTATGTTGGCTGCTAGATGTACAGATAAAGTTCCTGGTCGGATAATATTTCTAACCGTTTCAATGCAAACTATAAATGGTATAAGAAGACCAGGAGCGTTTTGGGGAACTAAGTGAGTGAATATATGTTTTGAATTATTAATTCACCCGAATAATATAAAAGAAACTCAGAATGGTAAAGCTAGAGATAAAGTTATAGCTAGATGACTTGTTCTAGTAAAAATGTAAGGAAATAATCCTAAAAAATTATTATATAAAATAATAGAAAATGTGGAAATGATAATTAGAGTTACTCCTTTATTGATTTTTTTCCTTCCTAATAATAGTTTAAATTCATTATGTAGTTTATTAGTAATGATATGTCATAAGAAAATTCTTGGTGAAGGAATAAATCATAGTGTTAAAGGAAGAATAACAAGTCCTAAGACAGTTCTTAACCAATTGAAAATTATATCATTAATTGAAGAGGAAGGGTCAAATCTCGAGAATAAATTAGCTATAATTATCAGTTAAATGAAGCTGTAGCATTTGAAAAGCTGATTTAGTGTGTTTAAGAGAAGGTTTATTAATACTGATGTATTGAAAAATGTTAATGTGAAATATATTACTAAATATATTCATCTTATACGTATTATTTGTGGGATATAAAGGTATTATTTATTTCAGTATGACATACTTATGTTACCAAATTAACTAACTTTTATCACTGGTGATAATCTATATATTTGTTAAATTGAAGATAGGAGAGAACCAAAGGATGTTCTTTCTGTTACAATTGGTATGAAACTGTGATTTGCTCCACAGATTTCAGAACATTGTCCATAAAAAAAAAAACTCCTGGTCGATTAAACCTCGGGGAAAAAAAACACCCTTTCCAAAGAAAGGCAGTTATAATGCAAGTAAAGGGCATTCTGCTACACGGCTACTAACTTTAAGCACTATTATTGAATTATTATCAATGAAGCTGTAGCATTTGAAAAGTTGATTTACTGTGTTTAAGAGAAGGTTTATTAATACTGATGTATTGAAAAATGTTAATGTGAAATATATTACTAAATATATTCATCTTATACGTATTATTTGTGGGATATAAAGGTATTATTTATTTCAGTATGACATACTTATGTTACCAAATTAACTAACTTTTATCACTGGTGATAATCTATATATTTGTTAAATTGAAGATAGGAGAGAACCAAAGGATGTTCTTTCTGTTACAATTGGTATGAAACTGTGATTTGCTCCACAGATTTCAGAACATTGTCCATAAAAAAAAAACTCCTGGTCGATTAAACCTCGGGGAAAAAAAACACCCTTTCCAAAGAAAGGCAGTTATAATGCAAGTAAAGGGCATTCTGCTACACGGCTACTAACTTTAAGCACTATTATTGAATTATTATCAATTGTAGAGAGTAGTAATTTCGTGTGTAGTGTTTGCAAGCTTTAAGCACTACTTACAAATATCGTGAGCTCCAGAGAAGATTTACGATTTATTTGCCTAATAATGCACATCGTTTCATCACGGTCTGTTGGAGACATGCAAATGGTGGTCAGTTTTACTAATTATTGCTGACAAATGTAGATAGTGCAGCTATGGTGGGTGGACTGGATGACTATAAAATCAATGCCGATAACTGGGGAACAGATTTAAGGCGCAAAATTTAACTTACTCTGCTCTTTCGTGAGTGACAGGCTGAAGGATTTCGGCGGAGATAGCTGGCAGAACAGAAATTGATTTGCACTCATTTTTAGAGCGCTTTTCTCGCTCCTTATACAGCCAGAAAGTTCCTTTGCAATCTTTAGCTACTCGGGGAAAATAGTGTTTCCAAGGTAGGCAGTTATAATGCAAGTAAAGGGCATTATTTTTCAAGGCTACAAACGTTAAGCACTATTGTTGATTTATTACCAATCGCAGAGATTATTTACGATTTATTCACTTAATAATGCACATCGTTTCATCAGAGTCTGTTGCAGACATGAAAATGCTGCTCAGTTTCATTAATTCTTGGACTTGATGATTGAAAATAATTTCTGACAACTGTGGAACTTGTTTGCTGTGTACATAAAACTTACTGCTCTTTTGTGAATAGCACGTTGAAGAATTTCGGCGAATATAGCTGATAGAATAGAAATTGATAACGGCCATCTTTAGCGCGGTTTGGTCCCTATTGTTGAAACTTAAATTGCCTTGGCAAACTTCAGCCCATCGGAGAAAACAGTTTTTTTCAAGGAGGGCATTTATATTGCAAATAAAGGGCATCGGTAGGTCAAGACCAGAAATGTAAGTAATATTATGGGAATATCATCGATCGCAGGAGAACATTTACGATTTATTGACCTAATAACGCACAATGTTAAGCAGAGTCAGTTGCATTCAAGCATATGCTGCTCGGTTTCACTGATTGCTTCCATAATTATGGATAATGTGGCAAAGGTGCACTGGATTATTAGAAAATAAATGCCGATATCTAGGAAAGCGATTTAAGGCGCAAATTAAACTTTCGGCTCTATTGCGAATAACAGGCTGAAGGAATTCGACGGAGAGAGCTTGCAGAATGGAAATTGATTTGCAATTATTTTAAGCGAGGTTTTTTCCCTCATTTTATAAACAGTAATTGCCTTGGCAATCTTCACCTCATCAGGGAAAAAGGCCTTTCCGAAGCAGGTATTTACAATGCAAATAAAGGGCATAGTTGATTAAGGCTGCAAACTTGAAGCGCTATTATTAAAATCTTATGAATTCCAGAGAAGATTTAAAATTGATTTTACCTAATAATGCACGTTTTTTCCTCAGAGTCCGTTGCATACATGCAAATGCTGCTACGTTTCATGAATTCTTTCCATAAATGTAGATAATGCAGCAATGGTGTACACTATTATTATAAATCAATTCTGACAATTAGGAAAACAGATTTACAGTGCAAATTAAACTTACTGCTCTTTTTTTAATAGTACCTTGAAGGATTGTGGCGGAGCTAACTGGCAGAATGGAAATTGATTTGCTGTTATTTTTAGCGCGGTTTTGTCCCTCTTTATATAAGGAAAACTTTTCTTGGCAATCTTCAGCACATCGGAGATTATAGCTTTTTCAAGGAAGGCGCTCATAATGGAAAAAAGGGTATCGATAGTTCAAGATAACAACATTTGTGAAATATTCTCGGAATATAATCAATTCCAGGAGCAGTAATGCAATTTATGGACCTAATAATACACATTATTTGCTCAGAGTCGTTTGCAATCATATAAAAATGCTGTTAGAAAGTTTGTTGTTAGCGTTTGGTTTACCGGTGAAAACGCTTTCTGCCACCAACCGAGAGAAAATTGTCATTCTGAAAAATGTAAAGCCACATGCATAGTAATAAGCTTGATAGTGCCTTCATTGTGTTTATTCCTAGCAGCCATGGAAAACTTTTGAGCTAATTTTGTTAACGCTTCCTCCTCTATTTCACACGGTCATATTATAGACCATTTCATCACATTTATTGTTTGACATCCTTTTAAATAGTATGGCAATTATTTAGCATACTGAAATGCGCCTTGGAATACTTCAATACCTTAAGCTACTTTCAGTTACAGGATTTCTGAGGAAATCTTGTAACTATAATTATCGGAGTATTAAAACATTTGCAGTAGTCAATTGTGTTCAATGTAATAAGTTAATTCTTGGATCAGCTCATTTAAAAGCTCGCTGTTTATTTGGCATTTTTAAAAACTTGTCTCCTTCAAGAAGAGTTGCATACATTAAAGTATGTGTTTTTAAGCGTGAGAGTTGATAAAGTTGAGCAATATAGGTAACAATAATGTTCCGTTTGAGAAATCGAAACAGTAAGCTTACCCTCGTTATTGTTCTCAACGCCAGTGTGGATACTTGGAAACAGTAAGCACTTGATTGGAGCATTTATGGAAATTTTACGGATAAACGGTAGACTAGACATTCGTGCTTCACAAATACTCGGGTGGGATTTTTTACACAATATAATATTGCTTTCAAAATATGACGGCAGAGGAATGAAAGCCAGTGCGCTCTTAAGACTCGTGAAAGGGCACAGTGCTGTGTGAAAAATTCGTTATCAGTGTGACGAGAGAAAATATTAGCAGCAGCAGGGACATTGAAAGTGGATAGAACGTACAAAATGAAGGCGAGCAGATACGGCATCGAAAAAAACGGCATACAAATGTTGGAGGTCGGAAATGAATCTTCTTGCACTTTCTACCAATAAGACGTGTTGCACTAGTTTGTAATAAAACTTGTTGCATTTGCTTGCCCACAGACGCATTGCACTTGTAAATAAACGAGGCGTGTTGCACTTGCCAAAAATAAGACGCGTTGCACTTGCTAGAAATAAGGCGCGTTGCAATTGCTAGCAGTGAGACGCGTTGCACTTGCTGGAAACCAAAAACGCGTTGCACTTGCTGGCAATGAGACGCGTTGCACTTGCTGGAAATAAAACGCGTTGCACTTGCTGGGAATAAAACGCGTTGCACTTGCTGGCATTGAGGCGCGTTGCACATGCTGGAAATAAAACGCGTTGCACTTGCTGGCAGTGAGACGCGTTGCACTTGCTGGAAATAAAACGCGTTGCACTTGCTGGCATTGAGGCGCGTTGCACTTGCTGGAAATAAAACGCGTTGCACTTGCTGGCAGTGAGACGCGTTGCACTTGCTGGAAATAAAACGCGTTGCACTTGCTGGAAATAAAACGCGTTGCACTTGCTAGAAATAAAACGCGTTGCACTTGCTGGCGGTGAAGCGCGTTGCACTTCCTGGAAACAAACCGCGTTGCACTTCCTGGAAACAAACCGCGTTGCACTTGCTGGCAGTCAGACGCGTTGCACTTGCTGAAAATAAAGCGCGTTGCACTTGCTGGGAATAAAACGCGTTGCACTTGCTGGCATTGAGGCGCGTTGCACTTGCTGGAAATAAAACGCGTTGCACTTGCTGGCAGTGAGACGCGTTGCACTTGCTGGAAATAAAACGCGTTGCACTTGCTGAAAATAAAACGCGTTGCACTTGCTGGGAATAAAACGCGTTGTACTTGCTGGAAATCAAACGCGTTGCACTTGCTGGTAGTGAGACGCGTTGCACTTCCTGAAAATAAAACGCGTTGCACTTGCTGGGAATAAAACGCGTTGCACTTGCTGGCATTGAGGCGCGTTGCACTTGCTGGAAATCAAACGCGTTGCACTTGCTGGCAGTGAGACGCGTTGCACTTGCTGAAAATAAAACGCGTTGCACTTGCTGGGAATAAAACGCGTTGCACTTGCTGGCATTGAGGCGCGTTGCACTTGCTGGAAATAAAACGCGTTGCACTTGCTGGCAGTGAGACGCGTTGCACTTGCTGGAAATAAAACGCGTTGCACTTGCTGAAAATAAAACGCGTTGCACTTGCTGGGAATAAAACGCGTTGTACTTGCTGGAAATCAAACGCGTTGCACTTGCTGGTAGTGAGACGCGTTGCACTTCCTGAAAATAAAACGCGTTGCACTTGCTGGGAATAAAACGCGTTGCACTTGCTGGCATTGAGGCGCGTTGCACTTGCTGGAAATCAAACGCGTTGCACTTGCTGGCAGTGAGACGCGTTGCACTTGCTGAAAATAAAACGCGTTGCACTTGCTGGGAATAAAACGCGTTGCACTTGCTGGCATTGAGGCGCGTTGCACTTGCTGGAAGTAAAACGCGTTGCACTTGCTGGAAATAAAACGCGTTGCACTTGCTGGCAGTCAGAAGCGTTGCACTTGCCGTAAATAAAATGCGTTGCACTTGCTAGAAAATTAAGCGCGTTGCACTTTTCACATATAAGACGCGTTCCAACTACTTTAAACATAAAAAATGAACGAGTTGCTCTTTCTAAACTCTAAACGCGTTGCACTTGCAGCAAAAAAAAAAATGCTATTAATTGCGACCATTAATGACTACCATTCCATATTTACGTGCATGTAGCGAAGCTTGGCTGCAAAAGGCTAGCGCCCGGCCGCATGCCGGTCGCGTGCCAGAGAGTTTGGCTGCACTCCGACTTCTGAGGTGGGGCTCCGAGCTGGAGCATAGCAATTGCCAACCGAAACTGGATTTTTGAAGCCATTTTTATAGCTGCAGTGCCCAAATTTGGTTTGCACACTTGCCGAAACGTTCTCTCTGCCTTGCCGTGTTCATTTCGCTGCCGACTTTTCATTTTCAGGAAAGTCCGGAGGCGCGTAGGAACTGGCGTGTTTCGCGAGTTTTAATGTTAATATATTGGGCCAAAAGGGCCGAACTGCCCTGGGGAGTCTCGCAAGTGTTTCTCCTTGCTCCTACAACGTCATTTTTCCGCGATTGCTAGATGCTCTTCTATAATAACGTGCAAGCGCATGTCGCGGAGCTTGGCTGCAAAAGGCTAGCGCCCGGCAGCAGGCCGGTCGCGTGTCAGAGAGTTTGGCTGCACTCCGACTTCTGAGGTGGGGCTGCGATCGAGCGCGTAGCATTAAGCAACGAATCGATTTTTTACGGCCATTTTTATAGCTACAGTGCCCAAATTTGGTTTGCACACTTGCCGAAACGTTCTCTCTGCCTTGCCGTGTTCATTTCGCTGCCGACTTTTCATTTTAAGGAAAGTCCGGAGGCGCGTAGGAACTGGCGTGTTTCGCGCGTTTTAATGTTAAAATATTGGGCCAAAAGGGCCGAACTGCCCTGCGGAGTGTCGCAAGTGTTTCTCCTTGCTCCTACAACGTCTTTTTTCCGCGATTGCTTGATGCTCTTCTATAATATCGTGCAAGCGCATGTCGCGGAGCTTGGCTGCAAAAGGCTAGCGCCCGGCAGCAGGCCGGTCGCGTGTCAGAGAGTTTGGCTGCACTCCGACTTCTGAGGTGGGGCTGCGAGCGAGCGCGTAGCATTAAGCAACGAATCGATTTTTTACGGCCATTTTTATAGCTACAGTGCCCAAATTTGGTTTGCACACTTGCCGAAACGTTCTCTCTGCCTTGCCGTGTTCATTTCGCTGCCGACTTTTCATTTTCAGGAAAGTCCGGAGGCGCGTAGGAACTGGCGTGTTTCGCGAGTTTTAATGTTAATATATTGGGCCAAAAGGGCCGAACTGCCCTGGGGAGTCTCGCAAGTGTTTCTCCTTGCTCCTACAACGTCTTTTTTCCGCGATTGCTAGATGCTCTTCTATAATAACGTGCAAGCGCATGTCGCGGAGCTTGGCTGCAAAAGGCTAGCGCCCGGCAGCAGGCCGGTCGCGTGTCAGAGAGTTTGGCTGCACTCCGACTTCTGAGGTGGGGCTGCGAGCGAGCGCGTAGCATTAAGCAACGAATCGATTTTTTACGGCCATTTTTATAGCTACAGTGCCCAAATTTGGTTTGCACACTTGCCGAAACGTTCTCTCTGCCTTGCTGTGTTCATTTCGCTGCCGACTTTTCATTTTAAGGAAAGTCCGGAGGCGCGTAGGAACTGGCGTGTTTCGCGCGTTTTAATGTTAAAATATTGGGCCAAAAGGGCCGAACTGCCCTGGGGAGTCTCGAAAGTGTTTCTCCTTGCTCCTACAACGTCTTTTTTCCGCGGTTGCTAGATGCTCTTCTATAATAACGTGCAAGCGCATGTCGCGGAGCTTGGCTGCAAAAGACGAAGAGATATATTATTTTTTAAATATAGAATAAAACCAAATGCCGTGCAAAAGAA
>CM060836.1:103397500-103447500 GCA_030762175.1 Metallyticus violacea | reverse complement strand
ATTGATAGGATAAATAGGCATTGAGTAGTTAGTGAACAATTCAGTGGTATCGTAAGGAGCAGGTTGTGGCGTGACGTCACAGACGGGCTGCTGCATACTGGAAGAGCTCATTATGAATTTTTCAAGAAGTATGGTGATAGGGTACAACTATCCTGTGATTTAAAAGTACAGTTACAATTCAATACAGTGATATACATATATATCTCTCTAGTTACCGCATAATTGTTAAAAATATACGGGATAGAAAAATTGATGTGGAAGTTGTGTGCATGGCATCCATCTTTGTTTCGAGAAATTTGTCTCGTTTCCAGTGAACAAGTGGTATGACAGTGCTAAATTGATGCTAATACCACAATTAGTGTAATGAACATTTGTAATATAGTGAAGATCTAAATGATATTGCAAGTTTTAGTTAGATGTCTCAAGACTGAGTAGGCTTCGCCTGTATGAGCATCTTTATAGAAATTTAAGTGACTTCAGAGAATCGATACGGCCACCATAGAAGAGTAAATATACAGGCGTTTCAACTCCACAGATGAAACCAAAGAGGTTTTACAACCTTCATGTTGGCAACTTTACCAACCTAAGGGCATACTGCAAACAGATAAGTTGACACAAATATAATTTTAGGCGGAAAGGTTGGCAATTTAAAACTTATCCCATAATGCTCTGCTAGCTATGTTTACAAACACAGCAAGATTTGCAACCGATAATTAATTTGAAAATGGTTTATTGCACCATTACTTTTAATTTTACTAAACAACCAACCTTTTTAAGGCAATAAATTAATTTTAAATTAATAACTAACCTTTTTTAAGGCAATAAATTAATTTTAAATTGATTTTGTTTTATGTCTTAAAATTACTATATAAGGTTCATACTTACATTGGGCCATCATTTTCTTGGTAGTAAAGTGATGATACAATTTGATTGTTTTTATTGCTTTTTTATTATTGACTATAATTTTTGATAAATTTAATTGTAATTTTTTCCCCTTTATTATTACTTATGTTATATGAGTTTGGGAGTTGAGAATCAATAACTGTGGCTGCATACATATGTATATATATATTTTTTTCTTCTTCTTCTTCTTCTCCAGTTTCAGCAGTATGGTTATATTATAGTACTTTATAATAATTCCCTCAGTTTTAGCTATGGCTTCAGGTAATAGAAATCGCAGAAGAGGGAATAATGCAGATGAGTTAAGTGGAAATGAGATAACCTCTATGGCAGTGGGTTTTCCTTTTAGAACTACTTTATGTTCTGTTTGTAGTAAATCATATGATGTTCTTAAGGGTTTTTTTTAGACCATTTTTGTGCTGAACATCCTTTTACTGAATTGACCTATCATTGTCGGATTTGTTTAAAAACTTTCGCTACGACTCAAGCGGCTTTATGCCATGTTCCTAAATGTCCCGGTCCTCGGGAACAGTTAGATTTGCCTCATAAATGTGAAGCTTGCAATAAAAGTTTTGCTAGTCGTAGAGGACTTAGTGCCCATGAAAGAGCTACACACCCTGACATAAGGAATGAAAAACGCTTAAGAGAGGTGTTCCCTAGGGATGAACAACAAGGCTCCTCTTGGACAGAAGAAGAATTGGAGCTTTTATCTGAACTGAATGAGAAATATAGTAATGATCGTAATATTAATCAACGAATATTAAAAGATATGCCCAATAAGACATTGGATCAGATAAAATATAGAAGAAAGATACTTGCTCGAGCAAAGCAACAAATAGAGGTGCAGGAAAATGTTCATGAAGATGCTTCTGATACAGTTACCAATATTGATAACACGTCCATATCTGCAGTGCCCTCTGATACACAAACTGAGGAATATGAGGAGAGAAGTGAACCGATCTCCTCTGATAATGAAATGTATTCTGTGTGGTTGATTAATGATGAAGATTATTGTGTAGATTTGGAGACTTGGAAATCAGAGGTATTGCAATATGTGACATCTTTAAAACTTTCAGGGACTTTACTAGGATTAGTTGAGTTAGGAAATGAACTTGATGATTTGATTTTATGCCAGAATACAGGATTTTCAAACAGGATATTATTGAATAATATTGTTAAAAAGATGATGGAAATCCTGATTAAATCAGATGAAAATCTGGCGAAAAGCAAATCGGACAATAGATTTAGAGATAGGACTAATAGGAGACGATCTCAGAAAGCATTTAGATATTCTAGGTGCCAAGATTTGTTTAAGAAGTGTCCTAAACGTTTGGCTGAAATGGTTGATAAAGGGTTGGATTTAGAGGAAGGGAATAGGAATCAAGTTCCACTAACAGAACTGCAACAAGTATATTCTGAATTATGGGGGAACAATTTAAACTATCAAATACCTGTTAGTATTGACCCATATGAAAAAAAGCCTTGTATCCCACTATTGAAATGTCTTCCTCTTATATCTCCTCGTGAAATAGATATTCGTTTAAGACGGAATAAAACTTCCACATCTCCTGGGCTAGATGGAATATTGAAAAAGCATTTATTAAAACCTGGAATCTCAACTTTGTTGGCCAAATTGTTTAATGTCATTTTATTTACTGGTATATACCCAGATGCTTTTAAAGAGAATAGAACTATATTTATTCCTAAAACAGGTAAAGATTTACAGCAGCCTTCTGGTTGGAGACCAATAACTATTAGTTCCCTTATTGCAAGAACTTTTTCTTCGCTGTTGGATCGTCGGATTAGATCTCAGGTGCATATAGTACCTTCTCAGGGAGGCTTTGTTACTAAAAATGGTACTTTTCGTAACATTGCTCTCCTAAGTGAAGCAATGGATATGGGAAAGAAGGACAAAGGAATAACTCTGGTCTCATTAGATATAGCAAAGGCTTTTGACACAGTAAATCATGCAGCAATACTAAAAGGATTAGCCGAACAAGGAATACATCCCAACCTAGTTAATATTATAAGAGATATGTATATGGATGCATTCACTAAGATGGATTCGGGAGAGTGTGTATCCATTAAACGTGGAGTTAAACAAGGGGACCCTCTATCACCTCTTTTATTTAATTTGGCTATCAATTCTGTAATTGAGAGAATATCCAAAAGGCCAATTGGTTTAAAATTTGGTAATTATTGGCTGAATATTCTTGCGTTTGCTGATGACATTATTTTAATAGGCGATGGACGCCAACAGGCTCAAGACATGATAAATCAGCTAAAAGAAGATTTATCTAATTTAGGACTTACCATCTCTCCTGAGAAATCAACTTGTTTTGAGATAAAAGTAGGGAGAAAAACCTGGGCTATGGTGGATCCCAGATTAGTAATTAATGATGTACCTATCTCACCTACTAAGCCTAATGAGATGCTAAAATATTTAGGAAAGAATATTAACCCCTGGAGTGGGGTAATAGGGCAAGATTTTAAAGAGCATCTAATCGCTTCGGCTGATAGATGCGCCAAACTAAATTTAAAACCATGGCAGAAATTAGACCTGATTGCTAAATATTTAATACCTAGATATTTGTACGTGTCTATCATGGAGCCACCATCTCTAGCCTTGCTAAATTCTGTGGATGACCATTTGAGAGTAACTATTAAAGATATCTTACATTTGCCCAAGTCTGTTAGTAATGGTTTCTTTTATAGTAGGAAGAAGGATGGAGGTTTGGGTTTTCCCAAATTAACCAACCTGATTATGCTTGCCTTTTTAAAAGCTGGAAAGAAATTGTTTGATACAGCTGATCCATTAAGTATCAATATATTAAATGAAGGCAAATTATTGTCCAGACTTGAACGGGTAGCTACATCTGTGGGATTGAACTGGCCATCCAGCATAACAGAAATTAATGCACACAAATTACAATTAAAAGCTAGAGAATGGGGGGAATGGGCAACATGTACTTCACAAGGAAAAGGTATTGGGGCCTTTTATTGTGACTCCATTAGAAACAAATGGTTGTTACAACCTTGGCGTTTGAAACCATCTCGTTTCACAGAGGCAATTAAATTGCGTACAAACACCCAAGCCTGTAGGGTTGTAGAAAATAGATACAAACCTGAAATAGAGATCAATTGTCGCCATTGTGGTATGGCTATTGAAACAGCAGGACATATCTTGGGACTGTGTGTGTTCACAAAACCTGCAAGAATTAAAAGACATGACATTACAGTTAAAAATATACAAGAAAAAATAAAAAGTACTAATCCAGCTGCCACATTATATGTAGAAACATCATTCCCAAATCCAACTGGGGGATTATTAAAACCAGATTTGGTGATTATCAATGATAAAGTGGCCTCTGTTTTAGATGTCACTATTAGATATGAAGATCAGGACTCACTCTCAAAGGCCCAATGGGAGAAAATTGAGAAATACAAAGGTTTAGAAAATGTAATTAAAGACATGCACGATAACGTTCAAACAGTAATCGTGCAACCTGTTGTATTTGGCTCGAGAGGAGCAGTTCCCCCAGAAACAAAAAATGTTTTATATAAATGGGGTTTTAATACAAGGGAGGTAGAGGAGATGGCTTTATCAATTTTAAAACTAAGTCTTAATATCATCAGTTCCTTTCATGATTATGATAATAATTAATATAAAAAAAACCTGAAAAAAAACCTGAAAAAAAACCTGAAAAAAAACCTGAAAAAAATGTAAATTATAATAATTAAACAAAATATATATAAATTAATACAGGAGGAATGAAGGAGGAAGGGAGAAAGAAAAACAAAATATTTTTTTTTATTTATTTATTATTTTTTTATTTATTTATTAATTTTTTTTATATATTTTTTATGTTATTAATTTTAGTGACCTTAGGACCTAAAGAGAAAAAAAAATAAAAAAATTTTTAAATTATTCTAGTCCTAGGTCAGGTTACGGCAACCTTAGCCGGAAATAGGACCATTGGTCCCAGAATATAGCCAAATGCCTCGTCATCTAATTAGTGACGCGCATGAATGGATTAACGAGATTCCCTCTGTCCCTATCTACTGGGGTTCGCCCCTTAAAGAGAAATTGTGATTATTGTGCCTTACGAGCTCAAAACCGAATCGAACCGTTTGCTTTGTAAAAACTTTAAGGGAAGCTCCCAGGTCCGCGTCCTGAACCCCGGGCAACAGGAAAATTCCTGGCAGAGAGGAGCTGAAAAATAACATCGTAGTTCAGGGACAGATAGGTGGAAAGGAGAGCCCTTTTCAGGGCTAAGGTTTAATCCGTGTCTTTAAAAACAAAACTCTAGTAAAAGAAATCGAGAAAGGTAACCGGGGTCATCCCGGAATGCCCACGCAACGTTCCCCGACAAGGTCGGGCAGGAGGGCCCCTCCGAAGGGATCCTCCCCTAGACGGTCTCCGTCTAGGAGGGCCCCAACGGCGGAATCACCCCCGCCCTCGACCAGTGGATCGCCGGAACGTCCTAAGGAAGTAATAATGGTTCCAGGACCCGAAGACCCCATGGAGGGCTTCGAACATCTCCTGAGGGAGAACATACAACCAGTCCAAGCGACTGAGGTTACGCCAGATTTGGCCAAGTATATCCTGGAATTGGATACTATCTTGCGCACGCATGATAGAACAACGAGAGAAAAGATAAATCTCGTCAAAGAAAGTTTTCTACATATGGCGTCAAGAATACACTTCGCCTATGGAAAGATAAGTGAATTAGAGAAAGAAAATAAACGTCTGAATGAGGAAAATACTACACTGAAAGCTAAAGTAATGCAGCCTCAATCGAGCTTCGCATCGATTGCTGCGATACCAGTCAGCGCCAAGGGCAAGACTGGTAAAGAGGAAAAAATTGTGCAAGCAACAGTAAATAAATCTCCTGTGGTGTTCTGTACATCCAAATCAGGGAAAAATACAGAGGAAACAAAAAGAAAAATTACACAGCTGGTAAACCCAGCAAAGGATAAAATAAAGGTGAATGCCATCAAATCGGCGGGAAAGCAAGTCATAATTCCAGTCCATTCTGAGGAGGACATCAAGAAATTAATGGAGCATCCCCAATTGGGCAAAGAGATCACCGTGGAACGACCACGCAAGTAGCGTCCACGAATGATACTCTATGACGTGCCCAAGTGGATTTCGAAAGAAAAGCTCACAGAGCTGGTTTTTTCACAGAATTTGGACGAGCATATGACAGAAAAAGAATTTAAAAAGGAATTCACACACAGATTTTTAACTGGACCGAGGAATGACAAAAGTGTTCACCACGTAATCGAGGTGAGCCCCAGAATAAGAAGACTACTTTTGGCTAAAGGAAGAGTATACGTTGACTTTTCTTCCCTAGCAATAAAAGACTTTATAGTAGTCGCTAGATGCCATAAATGCCAAGATTTAGGGCATATGGCCAAGTTTTGTGCAGAACAAAAACAGGTTTGCGGTCATTGCGGAGAGCAGGATCACTTCCGCAAGGATTGTAAGAAATCCAAACTCGAAGCCGTATGCATTGCCTGCACAAAACGAGGAAGAAAGACCTGTAAGAAACCCAACTCTATCGACTGTGAGACATACAAATTTTTGATGAACAAACAGATACAAAAAACTGACTATGGACAGTAAAATCTCAAGTAAAATTACGAATGACATATCTAGTCTAGAGAACAGCCAAGTTTTGGTGGAGAGTGAAAGCGGGTGCAAAAGGCGAATAACTGGTTTGAATATCTGTTTCTGTTGCGTGGGGCGGCACAAACCCCCATCCAGAAAAAAACGAGATGCCGATAGGGCATTAGCCTATCGTAAGAAGTTAGTAACCATTAGCCTTAACACACCTACAGCCGAATGCTCCACACAAACAGACGAATCTTTTGAGGAAGGACGTGTTCAATCCTCAAGAAATTGGTTCAAATGGCTTACTCGTAGACCAAGAGGTCATCGAATTTCACAAGAGTTGACAAAGACAGACCAAAATGACAAACCAGAAAAAGTAACTAACGAAATCTCACCTGAAATTTCGACAAAGGACTTAACCATTGGATCATTGGCAGGACAGAAGAGGCTCAAACCTCAAACCTGGACCCAGAACCAGACAACTATAACATAGACCCAACATTTATTTACAGGGATATTGAATTTAACCACAAACTGTCTAGGTTAGAGGAACTTAGCACTCTAACATTAGCCTTAAGACATGTAGTTAGAAGTCTTCACGCCAGGGGGAACACCATCACATTCCCTAGCGCTGAAGCAATAGACAGGTTACAGTTAAAATCATTGGCTCTTCCCTCGGACCCCGGACAGTTGTTAGATCTAATAAAACAAGTTTATATAAGGAGACAGGAATCCTTTGATTTAGACTCGGTATATGCTGACTTCTCGCGGATGTATGGCAGAACGGCGTTTGACGCAAGACTTCCTTGGCCACAATGCTATGCCCATTTAAGAACTCCGTAAATTCATTTTTACGGGTTGGGCAATTAAATACGGCGAGAAGCAGATTGGTTTTACAAGAAATTCGTAGACTGTCCGAGGAGACGAGGTTGGACATTTTGTGCTTGCAGGAGCCTTACAACATAAACGGTAAAATTCCTTACATGCCTGCTTCCTCTAGAATAGTGACTGGGGCGAATGTCCCAATGGCAGCGATTGTAATCTTCAATCAAACCTAACAGTGACTAAAATAACCCAATATTCGGACTCGCACTGTGTGTGCATAGAAATATTGTATGAAGGTAGGATCTTGGTTCTAAGTAGTTTGTACTTTCAACCTAGTATAAATATTAACATAGGGTTAAATAAAATTAAAGAAATAGAAAGCAGGTATAACAAAGGGCAACCATATACTGTCTTGACGCTAATGCCAAGTCATATCTATGGCATAGTGGTATTATGGACGAAAGGGGGGATCTCGTGGAAAGTATGTTGATGGAATTGCAACTAGAAGTGGTAAACAAACCGGGGAACCCACCTACTTATATTGGAAGAGTGGGTGTAGAATGTAATATAGACATTACAGTGAGAAATTCACATGCAGCAGACTTAATCCACGAATGGAAGGTCCATCAGGAACAGACTGAAAGTGACCATAATGTAATAAGTTTCAATTTATACTGGGGAAATTATGGGGAAATTCAAAGCTCCTTCAAGTACAATTATAGAAAGGCAAATTGGGAGAAATTAAGGGAGAATTTCACTCCGCCTACAAATATAAACAAAGGAGGGAATGTAAACAAAGCAGCTAAGGAATTAACTGCCGCAATAGTTTCCAGTATGCAGGAAGCCATACCAAAATTTAAGGGAAATATATTAAATTCACGGGGACCATGGAGTGATAGATTGCAACGTTTCCGCAGAAATGCACGTAAGGCTAGGAAACTGTATCAAAAATCCTTGACGCAGCAGGAAAGGGAGACACGTCTGGTGATCTACAGGAGAAGGAAGCTGGCGTACGAGAGTCTCCTAACCAGGACTAGACAATCTAGTTGGACCAAGTTTGTGGGTGATTGTCTAACGAGGAATGTATGGGGTCTCCCCTACAGAATCGTTAGAGAAAAATCCAACTTGGCAACTATGTCCACCCTGGTCAAGGACGATGGATCGTATACAGCATCCAGGGAGGAAACTGTACAGTATCTATTAACCACACTTTTACCAGCAGATGATACAAACAATGAAAACGAATATCACCAGGCACTTCGCAGAAAGGTTGAGTCCCCTGTCCGGAACAGGCAGGAGATTCTTCCATTTACCGAGGAAGAAGTAGCGAATGCCATCATGGAATTAAGACTGAGGAAAGCACCAGGGCCTGATAGAATCTCGGCGGAGGTCCTGGAGGCCCTTGGTGGAAGAATTCTTCCCTCGCTAGTTTCATTGTTGAACGAATGTTTAGAACAGGGCAGAGTGCCAAATGTGTGGAAACAGGCAAATCTTGTGATACTTAGTAAAGGACAGGATAGAAATCCCCAACTCCCAAGATCATACAGGCCCATTTGTCTCCTGAATACCCTAGCCAAAGTGCAAGAAAAAGTAATAATCAATAAAATTGACATCTTTAGAGAATTGGATGGGAGATATGCTCTTCAGTATGGGTTCCGCCCAGGTAAATCTGCGGAGGATGCAATCAATCATACACTGGAGTTGATTTCAACTTCTGAGGCCAAATACGTCATAGGGATCTTTATCGACATAGAAGGGGCCTTTGACAACCTTTGGTGGCCGGCGCTGTTCAATCAACTTAGGGAAATGGGATGTTCCGCAAAGTTATATAATTTAATTGTGGACTATTGTAAAGGTAGATTTGTGAACTATAATATTGGACAGCAACGACTATCAAGGGAACTGACAAAGGGATGCCCACAAGGATCCATCTGTGGACCAGTTTTCTGGGACATTGGGATCGAACCCTGTCTAGAAAATTTGAATAATTTAAGGGACACTCTTGCGGTAGTTGCCTATGCTGACGACATTCTCATCTTGGTGGAAGGTAACTCTAGATTAGTGTTAGAACAAAAGTGTAGTAATATTTTAGAAAGGCTATTGGAAGAGTGCAAGAATCAAAAATTGAAGATCTCTGTAAACAAAACAAAATATATCCTATTCAAAGGAGCAATGCAAAGATCTCCAATTTTGAGATTTGGAAATATGAACATTCAAAGGGCGAAGAGCATAAGATACCTTGGTATATATTTAGATGAAAAACAAAATTTTAAGAAACATTTAGAGGAAATTTCGGCTACAGCGTTTCTATTAATGAACAAGATCGCGCGATTATCTAGGGAATATGGGACAATTCCCTATCGGGCTATAAAATTATATAATAACGCAGTTTTGGCTGCAGTCGTAGGTTATGGTGCAAGCGTCTGGGCACACAGATTACTGTTACAAGGTGCCAGCAAGTCCCTGAGAAGCCTCCAGAGGAAGATCCTAATTAGGATGATTGGGGCTTTCTCAACAACACCGACAGATGCACTATTTGTAGTAATGGGTATCTTACCTCTCGACTTGGAAGTCCGTAAAAGAGGGGCTCGGTACTGGTCCAGAAAAAATAATTTCGTCAAAGCATCCGAACTAACTGGATGTCGGATAGAGGATGAGATAGAGATTGAATATAAATTAATGGAGGAGTGGCAAGATTCTTGGGATCTAGGAACAGTTGGAAGAAGGGCATATAGTTTTCTTCCCTCAGTAGAAGAACGCATGAGAATGAAATATTTACAACCTTCCCGAGGTCTTGTACACTACCTCACTGGACATGGACCGTATCGAGAATACCTCCAAAGATTTGGCTTAAGACTAGACAGTTTGTGTGACTGTGGCGAAATAGACACACCTGAACACGCACTATGGGAATGTAACTTAACCCAACACTTAAGACATGATGAACAAAAACTTATACAGAATCAACAACTTTTTTCACTACTCAGGCAAAGCAGATCCTGGAGACACTTAGATAAAGTGGCTAACTCCTTTTCGGGCTTCTGCCTGAAAAGTTACAGAGGATAGCCACCACCAAATCATAGACATATGTGGGCCTGTTGATGTGCCGGGGATCCGTCATCTGCTGGATTACCAGGAGACTCTTCTGACGACCAAGAAGATGGAGGTCCCCAGGAAATTCCAGCAGGTCCCACAACTCACCGATTGTGACTTAATTATAGTATCTATTAGTTTAATATTGTTATTAATTTTAATAAATTTATTTACTAATATTTGATATATAAATGTAGTACTAACCTATCCAATTAACAATAAAATTTGTATCAAAATTCAAAGTATTTGTATTGTACTGAAATGTATTGAAGTGTAGAGTAGAAAATCTAACATTGTAAACAAGTAGAAAATTGAAGTAGTATTAACAATACATGTAAACGCCAAATATTAATTAACCAAATGTTTTTAGAATAAATGTAGTTTAATGCACAAATATAATCACTGTGCTTAATTCTAGTAGTAGTAGATTGTTATAAAAAATATAATGTAAAAAGATTGTATTATTGGAAAAACAAATAAAGGGAAAAATAAGACCCGGTTTAATAACCTAAGGTACCGGGTTAGAAAAGATATGGAAGCCATGATTTTGTCGTTGGACAAAATCATGGCTTTTTTTTTTTGTCCCTATCTACTGGGGTTCGCCCCTTATAGAAAGAATACGATTGTGTGCTCGAGCTCAAGCGCTATCAATTGTGTGAACCCGTTCATTTTGTGTCTATAAGGGAAGCTCCCAGGTCCTCGTCCTGAACCCCGGGCAACAGGTACCTACCTGGCAGAGAGGAGCTAATTAACATCAATTGTAGATAGGGAAGAGATAGGAAAAGGAGAGCCCATTTCAGGGCTAATTATTCAGGTTTATTTGAATACAAATTATCTCGTAAGAGATATTATATATATATATATATATATATATATATATATATATATATATATAACCGGGGTTTTTTCCCCGGCCGAACATGCCAACCCAACGATCCCCACCGAGACCCAGGAAGTCTCCGGGGAGATCACCTAGGCGGTCTCCGCCTAGATCTCCCTCGGTAGAATCTCGCCCTGGGCCCTCACGGGAGATCAGTAGTTTGGAAAATCCCCTTGAGGGATTTGAGTCTCTTATAAATACAGACACTACCGGCCAGACAAAAATGGCAGAAGTCACACCAGACCTGTCCAAATATATCATGGATTTGGACTCAGTACTCCGTTCCAGTGATAAAATGACAAAGGAAAGAATCTTTAAAATTAAAGAAAGATTCATACAGATGTCCTCCAGGATAAGTTTCTATTACGGGAGATTAACGGAGTTGGAGAAGGAAAATGAGAAATTAAGAAAAGAAAATGCAACCTTACAGGCTAAGCAGACACAACCGTCTTTTGCAACGGTCACTGCGCAGCCTGCAACCTCAATTGCAAGACCTTTCAAAGAAAATAAAATTGCTCAAGTAATTAATAAACAACCATCTGTTGTTTATTAATTACTTATACCTTACCCTAAAAAAACAACAGATGGTTATTTCCTAGGCGAACAGCTAGTTATTTCCAAACATATAGTTAAAGCCACTTGTACTCATAATTGGTGAAAGACAGTAGGTTAATATTTCTTCAGGACATGCATAATAGAGGACCAAATAATTAACGGTTTAACATGCTATCGGAATCGGTACGCGAAAGCCTTAGTAGAAGCAAAAGTTAACAAATGCAAAGCAGCGTGGTCCATCGTAAATTCCATAGCAGGTAAAAAATAGTAAATTCGGCATTGATGAAGGAATAACTAACTGCCGGCGATTTCAATAATTTTTGTATACATTAAGTTGAAAGACGCGACTTTTCAGGCAAATTCGTGTACAGACACTGCAATGAGTTTCGTAAATGACGTGCACTTAAAGAGGTAACGTGTAGGGAAGTTGTGAACAAGTGTGCAAAAAGCACAAAGGCTCAAAAAGTACGGATATCAATAACGCTTCAAATCATTTCATTTCGGAAATAATACGGTATATCGCAGTTCCGTTAAACCTTCGTTTCAATGAAGGTGTTTTTCCAAAAGTTCTGAAATTTTCAAAAGTAACACCAATGTGCCGAAACGGTAGCGTTGAAAATGCGATTAGCTATATTCGCCAATTCCTACAATATAAAAAGTTGTTGAATGCTTGCTAAAGAAACATTGACAAGATTTTTTTTTTTTTTTTTGAAAAACCTAATTTATCGTTTAATAATCACTTTGGATGCCGTACAGGGAAATGAGCCACATTGGCTGTTGATGCAATCGTAGAAAAAATCTACGAAGCTTTCGAGGGAGGTAGTTGCCTTCGGGGAACCATTTGTGAACCAAGTAAAGCTTCTACCGCGTGCAACACGATATTTTATTCCAGAAACTAGAATTCTATGGGATAAAGGTACAAAGTTTAAGTGCATTTAAATCTCATTTAGAGGATCGCAAACAGCTGGAAACTGGTGGCGTTCCGCAGGGCTCGTGTCGCTACGTTTATTGATGATGCCAAATGACGTATCAAAATGCTATCCCTGCCATGCAGATGACACATCTTTCCTTGATGTAAATAAACGCTTCAAGTTACTGTCACCATCTGTGAATGAAACCGTGCAAGAAGCTCGATTTTTTTATTTGTTTATTTTTTATGAATGCAAACACTTCACAAAATGTAATTTTTCAGCCCAAAAAATATGGATGCGCTCTGCGACAACGCGAAACTTATCGGCACGATAATTGACGAGCATCCATCCATGTAGCGATTCATCTTTGCACTGTATTCGTATCGTGTCACCTAAAAGATTTTGTTCGCATGGCTTACTCTTCGTTCTTTCGAACCGTTTTTAGGTGCGGCTTGGTGTCACGAGGTAGTAATGGCAGAAGTGCCAAAAATAAGCATATAAATCAAAGTTATTACAATATTAACAAACTCTAAGAAAACCGAACGATTGTAAGGCACTGGTTGTACGTCTGGAAATTCTTACGGTAATTAATGTATATGTTTGTGACGTTTTGGTACGCGTTAAAGGGAATTCGCAAATTTATAATACCACGCCTATGACGCGCGTAAAAGGAACAGAGCAGATATGGCACATAATAGGGTTGCAGAAGACCTCTTGGTATTGCACATTTACGGGAATGAAACTTTTCGATTCACTTCCTTCGGAAATAAGTGCTGCAAATGTTCAGCTATTCAAAGAGAGGGTACGTAAATGGTTAATTACACGTCCTTTCTCCAGCATGCGAGAATTTGAAGTAGAAAATGAGAGTAAATAGGAAGTGACACAACGTATAAAATGTAAGTAAGCTGTTACTCTTCGTACTCTTCATCCACAGACCTTAGGCCAGATTCTCCTTTGTTCCTTTGACAAAGCCTGTAAATACCAAATGGCGAAGAAACTATCATTTTTTTTATCATAATTCTTTGTCATTGCTCCCGATGGCGGGAATTTAAACCGGGCCCGCTCGAACGCTAGCTTGACGCGTGGAACAAATCTTGTGCCTCTTGTTATTCCTTCAACATAAACAGAGATATCTGCTGGACTTCCCCGTTTCAAGGTAATCTGCTACGCGAGATATCTCGCTAGGCCGCTTGCGTCACCCATCGCCCCAACCGTTAGATTACCGGTTCGAAGAACAACGGTGCTATTGTAACAGCAGGAGATGGCGGAATCCAAGTCTTTCCTATCGTGCTTCTGACCTGAACCAGCACAGTAATTTAATTCTCCCGTTTCTTCTCAATTTGCAGATATCTGCTCCTCGTCCTAACCCCCCCCCCCCGCTTTCGGATAAAGGTTAGAATGCCGCGTTCACCGGCACAGTAAAATGCACGATGGTGCCTTCCAATTGTTCTAATAATTTCCCTTAAATTAAGATAAATGTGGTGTCCGTTATTCTTCCCAACGTTGCACGAGGCTTTTTATGCACCGAGCGAACCAATTATAAAATTGAGGTTTCAGTCATGTTCGTTATTGAGTCTCAAAAAGCAGAAATTGCGCCTCATATCATCTCAAAGCATTGCTCTCTTCACTTGCACGTTGCAATTAATATTACAACAAGCGAAGAACGCGTCGTTAATCTTTCGGCCCGAGTTGGGCAAAACCCACAAGAACGAGTAAAAAGTTTAATGTGCACGAGCGGATTGCAATTAAGATGCCATAACAGTGCGAAACCCCTAATTTGCTAAATCGTTTACCTTCGGTTCGCCTAATAGGAAGGGACAGTGCACTGGATAAATTCCCAACACATTTACAAATAGAGGAAAGGAGTAGAATTCGCGCTAGCATGTCTGTAGCGGGGCGATAATCATCAGCCTTAATTGTACAGCGTATAGCGCATAAGAATTAAGTTTTCGCCCGAGAAAGAGGCCAATGAGAATTGGATTATATATTTTTTTTCTTCTTTTTTCCCCCCTCAGATCTTGCGGCAACGAGTTAGGAATTTTGAGAACCAAAGCATCTTATTCGTAAAGTGTTTGCAGACGAGCAAATGCCGCTCGGTTTCACTAATTGTTTCCACGAATGTAGTTAATGCAGCGAAGGAGGAATGGATTACTATAAAATGAATGCCGATAATTACCAAACAGATTTAAAGCGTAATTTGAACTTACTGCTCTACTGCGAATGACAGGCTGAAGGAATTCGGCGGAAGAATAGAAATTGATTTGCATTTATTTTTCAGCGCGGTGTTCTCCCTCTTTACATCATCGGCAACGGCCTCGACAATGTTCAGCTACTCGGGAAAAATAGCATTTCCGCGCATTGCACTTACAATGCAAATAAAGGGCATTATCGTTCGAGGCTACGAACTTTAAGCACTATTATAGAAATGTTATCAATGCAGAGAATATTTACGATTCATTGACTTAATGACGCACATTGTTTCATCAGAGTCTTTGCAGACATGCAAATGCTGCTCAGTTTCAATAATTCTTGGTAGTAAATGTAGATGATGCGGCAATGGTGGACCTGATCGTTATAAATCAATTCTTCTGATAGCTGGATAACAGTTTTACGGCGTAAATTAGACTTGCTGCTCTGTTGTGAGGATTTCGGCGGAGATGACTGGCAGAACAGAAATGTATTTGCTCTCCTTCTTCTCGCGGGTTTGGTCCCTCTTTATATAAACAATTGTTGCCTGGGCAACCTTCAGCACATCGGAGGTTCAAGGAAGGCATTTATGTTGGAAATAAAGCGCATCGGTAGTTCCTGACAAGAAACTTTGTGTGGCAAAGTGTGAAATATCATCAATCCCAGGAGAGCATTTACAATTTATTGACCTAATCACACATCTTGATTCGTCCGAGTCCGTTGCAGACGTGGAAATGCTGCCCGGTTTCACCACTTGTTTCCATAAATGTAGATAATGCAGCAAAGGATCGTCATAAAATTAATGGCGACAACTAGGAAACAGATTTAAAAGCGCACAATTAAACTTACTGCTCTATTGCGAATATCGACAGGCCGAAGGAATTGGGCGGAGATACCTGGCAGAATGGAAATTGATTTGCAATTAATTTTAGAGCGCTTTTCTCCCTCTTTATATAACCAGTAATTGCCTTGGCGATCTTCAGCTACTCGGGGAAAAGAGCCCTTCCAAGGAAGGCATTTATAATGCAAATAAAGGGCTTTATCGTTCAAGGTTACAAACATTAAGCACTGCTATAGAAATATGCTCAATTCCAGAGATGATTTACAATTTACTTACCTAATAATGCACATTGTTTCATCCGTGTCTGTTGCAGACTTGTAAAGGCTGCTAAGTTTCATTCATTCGTCCTATTAAATGTACATGATGCAGCAATGGCGGACTTGATGACAATTAATCATTTCTAATAACTAGCAACCTTTTTTTTTGTTTTTTTTTTTTTTTTGCTGCGTAAATTAAACTTACTGCTCCGCTGTGAATAGCACGTGGAAGGATTTCGGCCGAGATAGCTGTCACCGCTAAAGAAACATTATCAATTGTAGCAGAAGATTTACAATTTATGGATCTATTTACACGTATTGTTTCATCAGATTCGGTTGCAGATATACGTATGCTGTTCGAAACCTTGTTTTTAGCGTTACTGGTGTAAATGCTCTCTGACCTCGGTGCCACCAACTGAACCAAAATTGTCGTTCTGCATAATTTAAAGCCACGTGCATGGTTTTGTGCTTCTTGGCGTCTTTATTCTGTAATTAATTTTTATTCCTAGCAGCCATAGGTATCTTTCAGTCGTATTTTGCTGACGCTTGCTCTATTCATAACCAAGTACCCAGTAAAATTTCAAGTTTTAGATCCCTTGAAATAGTATGGGAATTTTCAAATGCGTCCTGGAGTGTTTTAATACCTTAAGCTACTTTCAGTTACTCGATTTCTAAAGAAATCCAAATATAATCTAAGTGCCACGCGGCTGAGGACTTTTTTATAACTGAAAAGTCGGCAGCCAAAATAAGCATCGGAGACCGGAATGAAGGTTGCATGCAGTGCGAGAACCAAACGTGGGCACTGTAGCTCTAAAAATTGAGTTTTAATTGCTAAGTGCAACGCTACCTGTTCGGAGCCCCGCCTCAGAACGTGGGACTGCACGCAAACACTCTAGCGCGCGAGAGGAAGACTCCCGGCCGAAAGTGGCTCCATGACATACATGTGTTCGCGATAATATCGAAATGCAGCAAATGAACCGCGGAAAAAGACAGTGTAGGAGGAATAAGAAGCACTTGCGACACTTCCAATGGCAGTTCGGCCCTTTTGGCCCAATATTTTCATTTGAAAGCTGCCGAAACTTGCTAATTGCTATGCGGCTCCGGACTTTCCTGAAAATGAAAAGTCGGCAGCGAAATGAACACGGGAAGGCAGAGAGAACGTTTCGGCAAGTGTGCAAACCAAATTTGGGCACTGTAGCTTTTATAGCTACATTTAAGGCCATTTTTATAATGGCCTTAAAAATCGATTCGTTGCTAATTGCTACACGCCCGCTCGGAGCCACACCTCCTAAGTCGGAGTGCAGCCAAACTCTCTGGCACGCGACAGGCATGCTGCCGGGCGCTAGCCTTTTGCAGCCAAGCTCCGCGACATGCGCGTGCACGTTTATACCGAAAAGCAGGCAAGCAATCGCGGAAAAAGGCATTGTAGGAGGAAGAAGAAGCACTTGCGAGACTTCCGATGGCAGTTCGGGCCTTTTGGCCAAATATTTTAATTTTAAAACTCGCGAAATACGCCAGTTGCTACGCGGCTCCGGACTATCCTGAAAATGATAAGTCGGCAGCAAAAAAGGCAGAGAGAACGTTTCGGCAAGTGTGCAAACCAAATTTGGGCACTGTAGCTATAAAAATGGCCTTAAAAATCGATTCGTTGCTAATTGCTACGCGCCCGCTCGGAGCCCCACCTCCTAAGTCGGAGTGCAGCCAAACTCTCTGGCACGCGACAGGCATGCTACCGGGCGCTAGCCTTTTGCAGCCAAGCTCCGCGACATGCGCGTGCACGTTTATACCGAAAAGCAGGCAAGCAATCGCGGAAAAAGGCATTGTAGGAGGAAGAAGAAGCACTTGCGAGACTTCCGATGGCAGTTCGGCCCTTTTGGCCAAATATTTTAATTTTAAAACTCGCGAAACACGCCAGTTGCTACGCGGCTCCGGACTATCCTGAAAATGATAAGTCGGCAGCAAAAAAGGCAGAGAGAACGTTTCGGCAAGTGTGAAAACCAAATTTGGGCACTGTAGCTATAAAAATGGCCTTAAAAATCGATTCGTTGCTAATTGCTACGCGCCCGCTCGGCGCCCCACCTCCTAAGTCGGAGTGCAGCCAAACTCTCTGGCACGCGACAGGCATGCTGCCGGGCGCTAGCCTTTTGCAGCCAAGCTCCGCGACATGCGCGTGCACGTTTATACCGAAAAGCAGGCAAGCAATCGCGGAAAAAGGCATTGTAGGAGGAAGAAGAAGCACTTGCGAGACTTCCGATGGCAGTTCGGCCCTTTTGGCCCAATATTTTAATTTTAAAACTCGCGAAATACGCCAGTTGCTACGCGGCTCGGACTTTCCTGAAAATGATAAGTCGGCAGCGAAATGAACACGGAAAGGCAGAGAGAACGTTTCGGCAAGTGTGCAAACCAAATTTGGGCACCGTAGCTATGCGGGATGAGTGGGTTTTGGCAGCAAAATGAGCTTAATGTATATTGCAGAGCATCAGTGAGATTTTTGAAGTAGTAGTTTCATGCGTAGTGTTTGCAAACTTTAAGCACTATTTACAAATATCGTCAGCTCCAGAGAAGATTTACGATTCATTTGCCTAATAATGCACTTTGTTTCATCACGGTCTGTTGCAGACATGCAAATGCTGGCCCGGTCTACTAATTCTTTCTGATAAATGTAGATAGTGCAGCTATATTGGGTGGACCGGATGATTATAAAATCAATGCCGATAACTAGGAAACAGTTTTAAAGCGTAAATTTAACTTACTGCTCTTTCGCGAGTGACAGGCTGAAGGATTTCGGCGGAGATAGCTGGCTGAATAGAAATTGATTTGCACTTATTTTTAGAGCGCTTTTCTCCCTCCTTATGCAGTCAGTAAATACCTTTGCAATCTTAAGTGAATAGATAGTATTCGGTAATAACAAACTAGAAGATAAGTAGTTCCAATAATTACGTGTAAACCACGAAATCCTGTTGCTACAAAGAAAATTTATCCAAATACTGAATCAGCAATAGTAAAAGGTGCTTCATAGTATACACATAGTTGTAATAAAGTGAAGTATACTTCTAAAATGATTGTTAGTAATAATCCTCGTGTGGCTTGGTCAAAATTGTTTTCAAGTAATCTATGATGTCTCCAGGTAATAGTAATAGCAGAAGCTAGGAGCACTGTAGTGTTAAGAAGAGGAATTAATAAAGGGTTAAAGGGTTTAATTCCAATAGGAGGTCATTCTACTCTGAGTTCAATTGTAGGAGTAAGTCTTCTTTATAAGAAAGTTAAAAAAAAAATGAAATAAAAAGAAATTTTCTGATACAATAAATAAGATTATTCCTCATCGTAATCCTGCTATTACTATGCTAGTATGACATCCTTGATATGTTCTTTCTCGAATAACATCTCGTCATCGTTGAATAATAGTAATGACTAAAATTATAGTTCCTATAAATATTCGATTTTCGTCGAGCTGATTGCACATTTTATAAATCCAATTATTGTAATTATAATTCTAAATGATGCAATGATAGGCCATGGACTGTAAGTGACTAAATGGTAAGGATGATTTGTTGACATTAGTTTGTTTCTCTAGAATATAAAGTTCTTAGAATAGCAAATACATAAGACTGAATAATAGTTACGACTAATTCTAAAATTAATAATAAAATTTGAACTAGAATTAGGATGGGAAGAATGTAAAATGTTGATGCTCTTCTTGTATTACCTAGTAATGTTAATAAAAGATGCCCTGCAATTATGTTGGCTGCTAGATGTACAGATAAAGTTCCTGGTCGGATAATATTTCTAACCGTTTCAATGCAAACTATAAATGGTATAAGAAGACCAGGAGCGTTTTGGGGAACTAAGTGAGTGAATATATGTTTTGAATTATTAATTCACCCGAATAATATAAAAGAAACTCAGAATGGTAAAGCTAGAGATAAAGTTATAGCTAGATGACTTGTTCTAGTAAAAATGTAAGGAAATAATCCTAAAAAATTATTATATAAAATAATAGAAAATGTGGAAATGATAATTAGAGTTACTCCTTTATTGATTTTTTTTCCTTCCTAATAATAGTTTAAATTCATTATGTAGTTTATTAGTAATGATATGTCATAAGAAAATTCTTGGTGAAGGAATAAATCATAGTGTTAAAGGAAGAATAACAAGTCCTAAGACAGTTCTTAACCAATTGATAATTATATCATTAATTGAAGAGGAAGGGCCAAATCTCGAGAATAAATTAGCTATAATTATCAGTTAAATGAAGCTGTAGCATTTGAAAAGCTGATTTAGTGTGTTTAAGAGAAGGTTTATTAATACTGATGTATTGAAAAATGTTAATGTGAAATATATTACTAAATATATTCATCTTATACGTATTATTTGTGGGATATAAAGGTATTATTTATTTCAGTATGACATACTTATGTTACCAAATTAACTAACTTTTATCACTGGTGATAATCTATATATTTGTTAAATTGAAGATAGGAGAGAACCAAAGGATGTTCTTTCTGTTACAATTGGTATGAAACTGTGATTTGCTCCACAGATTTCAGAACATTGTCCATAAAAAAAAACTCCTGGTCGATTAAACCTCGGGGTAAAAAAACACCCTTTCCAAAGAAAGGCAGTTATAATGCAAGTAAAGGGCATTCTGCTACACGGCTACTAACTTTAAGCACTATTATTGAATTATTATCAATGAAGCTGTAGCATTTGAAAAGTTGATTTAGTGTGTTTAAGAGAAGGTTTATTAATACTGATGTATTGAAAAATGTTAATGTGAAATATATTACTAAATATATTCATCTTATACGTATTATTTGTGGGATATAAAGGTATTATTTATTTCAGTATGACATACTTATGTTACCAAATTAACTAACTTTTATCACTGGTGATAATCTATATATTTGTTAAATTGAAGATAGGAGAGAACCAAAGGATGTTCTTTCTGTTACAATTGGTATGAAACTGTGATTTGCTCCACAGATTTCAGAACATTGTCCATAAAAAAAAAACTCCTGGTCGATTAAACCTCGGGGAAAAAAAACACCCTTTCCAAAGAAAGGCAGTTATAATGCAAGTAAAGGGCATTCTGCTACACGGCTACTAACTTTAAGCACTATTATTGAATTATTATCAATTGTAGAGAGTAGTAATTTCG
The DNA here is from genome assembly GCA_030762175.1 of Metallyticus violacea. Taxonomy (NCBI): domain Eukaryota; kingdom Metazoa; phylum Arthropoda; class Insecta; order Mantodea; family Metallyticidae; genus Metallyticus; species Metallyticus violacea. Next base: position 103,426,276 of record CM060836.1, on the reverse strand, counting down.
TGTGTAGTGTTTGCAAGCTTTAAGCACTACTTACAAATATCGTGAGCTCCAGAGAAGATTTACGATTTATTTGCCTAATAATGCACATCGTTTCATCACGGTCTGTTGGAGACATGCAAATGGTGGTCAGTTTTACTAATTATTGCTGACAAATGTAGATAGTGCAGCTATGGTGGGTGGACTGGATGACTATAAAATCAATGCCGATAACTGGGGAACAGATTTAAGGCGCAAAATTTAACTTACTCTGCTCTTTCGTGAGTGACAGGCTGAAGGATTTCGGCGGAGATAGCTGGCAGAACAGAAATTGATTTGCACTCATTTTTAGAGCGCTTTTCTCGCTCCTTATACAGCCAGAAAGTTCCTTTGCAATCTTTAGCTACTCGGGGAAAATAGTGTTTCCAAGGTAGGCAGTTATAATGCAAGTAAAGGGCATTATTTTTCAAGGCTACAAACGTTAAGCACTATTGTTGATTTATTACCAATCGCAGAGATTATTTACGATTTATTCACTTAATAACGCACATCGTTTCATCAGAGTCTGTTGCAGACATGAAAATGCTGCTCAGTTTCATTAATTCTTGGACTTGATGATTGAAAATAATTTCTGACAACTGTGGAACTTGTTTGCTGTGTACATAAAACTTACTGCTCTTTTGTGAATAGCACGTTGAAGAATTTCGGCGAATATAGCTGATAGAATAGAAATTGATAACGGCCATCTTTAGCGCGGTTTGGTCCCTATTGTTGAAACTTAAATTGCCTTGGCAAACTTCAGCCCATCGGAGAAAACAGTTTTTTTCAAGGAGGGCATTTATATTGCAAATAAAGGGCATCGGTAGGTCAAGACCAGAAATGTAAGTAATATTATGGGAATATCATCGATCCCAGGAGAACATTTACGATTTATTGACCTAATAACGCACAATGTTAAGCAGAGTCAGTTGCATTCAAGCATATGCTGCTCGGTTTCACTGATTGCTTCCATAATTATGGATAATGTGGCAAAGGTGCACTGGATTATTAGAAAATAAATGCCGATATCTAGGAAAGCGATTTAAGGCGCAAATTAAACTTTCGGCTCTATTGCGAATAACAGGCTGAAGGAATTCGACGGAGAGAGCTTGCAGAATGGAAATTGATTTGCAATTATTTTAAGCGAGGTTTTCTCCCTCATTTTATAAACAGTAATTGCCTTGGCAATCTTCACCTCATCAGGGAAAAAGGCCTTTCCGAAGCAGGTATTTACAATGCAAATAAAGGGCATAGTTGATTAAGGCTGCAAACTTGAAGCGCTATTATTAAAATCTTATGAATTCCAGAGAAGATTTAAAGTTGATTTTACCTAATAATGCACGTTTTTTCCTCAGAGTCTGTTGCATACATGCAAATGCTGCTACGTTTCATGAATTCTTTCCATAAATGTAGATAATGCAGCAATGGTGTACACTATTATTATAAATCAATTCTGACAATTAGGAAAACAGATTTACAGTGCAAATTAAACTTACTGCTCTTTTTTTAATAGTACCTTGAAGGATTGTGGCGGAGCTAACTTGCAGAATGGAAATTGATTTGCTGTTATTTTTAGCGCGGTTTTGTCCCTCTTTATATAAGGAAAAGTTTTCTTGGCAATCTTCAGCACATCGGAGATTATAGCTTTTTCAAGGAAGGCGCTCATAATGGAAAAAAGGGTATCGATAGTTCAAGATAACAACATTTGTGAAATATTCTCGGAATATAATCAATTCCAGGAGCAGTAATGCAATTTATGGACCTAATAATACACATTATTTGCTCAGAGTCGTTTGCAATCATATAAAAATGCTGTTAGAAAGTTTGTTGTTAGCGTTTGGTTTACCGGTGAAAACGCTTTCTGAGCTTGGTGCCACCAACCGAGAGAAAATTGTCATTCTGAAAAATGTAAAGCCACATGCATAGTAATAAGCTTGATAGCGCCTTCATTGTGTTTATTCCTAGCAGCCATGGAAAACTTTTGAGCTAATTTTGCTAACGCTTCCTCCTCTATTTCACACGGTCATATTATAGACCATTTCATCACATATCTTGTTTGACATCCTTTTAAATAGTATGGCAATTATTTAGCATACTGAAATGCGCCTTGGAATACTTCAATACCTTAAGCTACTTTCAGTTACAGGATTTCTGAGGAAATCTTGTAACTATAATTATCGGAGTATTAAAACATTTGCAGTAGTCAATTGTGTTCAATGTAATAAGTTAATTCTTGGATCAGCTCATTTAAAAGCTCGCTGTTTATTTCGCATTTTTAAAAACTTGTCTCCTTCAAGAGGAGTTGCATACATTAAAGTATGTGTTTTTAAGCGTGAGAGTTGATAAAGTTGAGCAATATAGGTAACAATAATGTTCCGTTTGAGAAATCGAAACATTAAGCTTACCCTCGTTATTGTTTTCAACGCCAGTGTGGATACTTGGAAACAGTAAGCACTTGATTGGAGCATTTATGGAAATTTTACGGATAAACGGTAGACTAGACATTCGTGCTTCACAAATACTCGAGTGGGATTTTTTACACAATATAATATTGCTTTCAAAATATGACGGCAGAGGAATGAAAGCCAGTGCGCTCTTAAGACTCGTGAAAGGGCACAGTGCTGTGTGAAAAATTCGTTATCAGTGTGACGAGAGAAAATATTAGCAGCAGCAGGGACATTGAAAGTGGATAGAACGTACAAAATGAAGGCGAGCAGATACGGCATCGAAAAAAACGGCATACAAATGTTGGAGGTCGGAAATGAATCTTCTTGCACTTTCTGCCAATAAGACGTGTTGCACTAGTTTGTAATAAAACTTGTTGCATTTGCTTGCCCACAGACGCATTGCACTTGTAAATAAACGAGGCGCGTTGCACTTGCCAAAAATAAGACGCGTTGCACTTGCTAGAAATAAGGCGCGTTGCAATTGCTAGCAGTGAGACGCGTTGCACTTGCTGGAAACCAAAAACGCGTTGCACTTGCTGGCAATGAGACGCGTTGCACTTGCTGAAAATAAAACGCATTGCACTTGCTGGGAATAAAACGCGTTGCACTTGCTGGCCTTGAGGCGCGTTGCACTTCCTGGCAGTGAGACGCGTTGCACTTGCTGGCAGTGAGACGCGTTGCACTTGCTGGAAATAAAACGCGTTGCACTTGCTGGGAATAAAACGCGTTGCACTTGCTGGCATTGAGGCGCGTTGCACTTGCTGGAAATAAAACGCGTTACACTTGCTGGAAATAAAACGCGTTGCACTTGCTAGAAATAAAACGCGTTGCACTTGTTGGCGGTGAGGCGCGTTGCACTTCCTGGAAACAAACCGCGTTGCACTTGCTGGCAGTCAGACACGTTGCAATTGCTGAAAATAAAACGCGTTGCACTTGCTGCAGTGAGACGCGTTGCACTTGCTGAAAATAAAACGCGTAGCACTTGCTGGGAATAAAACGCGTTGCACTTGCTGGCATTGAGGCGCGTTGCACTTCCTGGGAATAAAACGCGTTGCACTTGCTGGCATTCAGGCGCGTTGCACTTGCTGGAAATAAAACGCGTTGCACTTGCTGGATATAAAACGCGTTGCACTTGCTGGCAGTCAGAAGCGTTGCACTTGCTGTAAATAAAACGCGTTGCACTTGCTAGAAAATTAAGCGCGTTGCACTTTTCACATATAAGACGCGTTCCAACTACTTTAAACATAAAAAATGAACGAGTTGCTCTTTCTAAACTCTAAACGCGTTGCATTTGCTGCAAAAAAAATGCTATTAATTGCAATATTTAATGACTACCATTCCATATTTACGTGCATGTCGCGAAGCTTGGCTGCAAAAGGCTAGCGCCCGGCCGCATGCCGGTCGCGTGCCAGAGAGTTTGGCTGCACTCCGACTTCTGAGGTGTGGCTCCGAACTGGAGCATAGCAATTGCCCACCGAAACTGGATTTTTGAAGCCATTTTTATAGCTGCAGTGCCCAAATTTGGTTTGCACACTTGCCGAAACGTTCTCTCTGCCGTGCCGTGTTCATTTCGCTGCCGACTTTTCATTTTCAGGAAAGTCCGGAGGCGCGTAGGAACTGGCGTGTTTCGCGAGTTTTAATGTTAAAATATTGGGCCAAAAGGGCCGAACTGCCCTGGGGAGTCTCGCAAGTGTTTCTCCTTGCTCCTACAACGTCTTTTTTCCGCGATTGCTAGATGCTCTTCTATAATAACGTGCAAGCGCATGTCGCGGAGCTTGGCTGCAAAAGGCTAGCGCCCGGCAGCAGGCCGGTATCGTGTCAGAGAGTTTGGCTGCACTCCGACTTCTGAGGTGGGGCTGCGAGCGAGCGCGTAGCATTAAGCAACGAATCGATTTTTTACGGCCATTTTTATAGCTACAGTGCCCAAATTTGGTGTACACACTTGCCGAAACGTTCTCTCTGCCTTGCCGTGTTCATTTCGCTGCCGACGTTTCATTTTCAGGAAAGTCCGGAGGCGCGTAGGAACTGGCGTGTTTCGCGAGTTTTAATGTTAAAATATTGGGCCAAAAGGGCCGAACTGCCCTGGGGAGTCTCGCAAGTGTTTCTCCTTGCTCCTACAAGGTCTTTTTTCCGCGATTGCTAGATGCTCTTCTATAATAACGTGCAAGCGCATGTCGCGGAGCTTGGCTGCAAAAGGCTAGCGCCCGGCAGCAGGCCGGTCGCGTGTCAGAGAGTTTGGCTGCACTCCGACTTCTGAGGTGGGGCTGCGAGCGAGCGCGTAGCATTAAGCAACGAATCGATTTTTTACGGCCATTTTTATACCTACAGTGCCCAAATTTGGTTTGCACACTTGCCGAAACGTTCTCTCTGCCTTGCCGTGTTCATTTCGCTGCCGACGTTTCATTTTCAGGAAAGTCCGGAGGCGCGTAGGAACTGGCGTGTTTCGCGAGTTTTAATGTTAAAATATTGGGCCAAAAGGGCCAAACTGCCCTCGGGAGTCTCGCAAGTGTTTCTGCTTGCTCCTACAACGTCTTTTTTCCGCGATTGCTAGATGCTCTTCTATAATAACGTGCAAGCGCATGTCGAGGAGCTTGGCTGCAAAAGGCTAGCGCCCGGCGGCAGGCCGGTCGCGTGTCAGAGAGTTTGGCTGCACTCCGACTTCTGAGGTGGGGCTCCGAGCTGGAGCATAGCAATTGCCAACCGAAACTGGATTTTTGAAGCCATTTTTATAGCTGCAGTGGCCAAATTTGGTTTGCACACTTGCCGAAACGTTCTCTCTGCCTTGCCGTGTTCATTTCGCTGCCGACTTTTCATTTTCAGGAAAGTCCGGAGGCGCGTAGGAACTGGCGTGTTTCGCGAGTTTTAATGTTAAAATATTGGGCCAAAAGGGCCGAACTGCCCTGGGGAGTCTCGCAAGTGTTTCTCCTTTCTCCTACAACGTCTTTTTTGCGCGATTGCTTGGATGCTCTTCTATAATAGCGTGGAAGCGCAAGCATCTCGGAAGGCGCCTTCGGACATTTTTTCATTTTTGTTGAAATGAAAAGTTCGCAGGCGAATTTATTATTGGAGGACAGAGGGTATTTAGCACGGAGTGCAGAAACCAAATTTGGGCACGGTAACTATAAAAATGGATTCAAATATGTTTTTTATTTGCTAAGTAAAACGCGCCTGCTCGGAGCCCGACCTCAGAAGTGGGGAATTCGGCCAAAATTTCTTGCACGCGAGAGAGAGGCTGCCTGCCGCGAGAGTTTTGCAGCGAAGCTCCGTGACATCTAAAACTGACGAAGAGATATATTATTTTTTAAATATAGAATAAAACCAAATGCCGTGCAAAAGAATAAGGAAAATATTTCAGAATTATCACGCGCGCTGCAATTTTTATTCCAAAAGTCGCAGTATAAGTAAAATCTAAGCACAAGTTAACGGAATGAAGAAAAATGAAAACTCGGGAAATGGAGGCTATTTTATGTCTAAGTACAGGGTTAATGGCGGGCCTATGTGTAAAGGCGGAAAGTGCAAGTGCTGCTCGATGTCTCCGTGGTGCATGCCGGGCCCGGCTTGAAATCCCGTGAAGGTAGCATAGGGCGGGAAGATGGCGGGGCATGGGCCTCTCTGAGCGGCAGCCGGCTGGCGCAGCGCGACCAGCCGGCCGACCGTGCAGGCCTGGAGAGAGGCAGCCTCGTGGTTGCAGATTGCTCGCCTTCTGTAAGAGGGTAGTACAGTGACAGACAAGCTAGGTAGCCCTCTCCTAGCGCGTGCAGTATGTGAATCGGGCAATGCCGGCCTATCGTATCTGTGCGTGAAAAACTTATTACAGCAATGCCACGGCCCTCTGCCCCCCGGTACGGTCTTATGCGGTAAAAAGTCATGAAAATCGAGATGGACTCACAGAATACCGAGTGAACGGTGAAAACATGAATTGTCAAGTAGCATTTCGGTGCTTAGAAAATAAAAAGTAGTCGAGTGTGGAAGAAATACGATATGATGGTCGAACTCCGTATGGAGTGAATAATGGAGAAAGACGGAGAGTCGAACTCCGTATGAAGGGGAGAGGATGGAGAAAGACGGCCTTAGTCGTGGAATTATGTTCTACGCCGGTTCTGAGTGCACGTCTTCGGACGAGTTTCCCTAGATGGGTGTATGCACTGAAATGGGAGCTGCCACAGTTCTTAGTAGCGAGATGATTCTCGTTCCGATTCACGCTTTAAGGACCGCGTCGACGTCCCGTCAGGGTATTATGCTGAGCTGAGGTCTTAGTTGCACTTTGAGTTGCGCCGACACGTGCTCACAGCATTGCCTGCTAAAGGGATGTGAGTTTCGAAGGGTCTCTGGTCTTAGTCGCGCTTCTAGCGCGCCGACGAGTGCCCCGTAGAATGCCGGTCCATTGCACTAAGCTGAATGTGTGCAGCCGATTTGGGCGCATTTAGCGCTTGGTCGCGGAGCCATGACAGTGTGTGCCCTTGTCTAGGGGAAATGTGCCTGCACTTCGGTGCTCAAAAATTGAAGTGATGGAAGAAATTTGTTATAATGGTCGAACTCCGTACGGAGTGAAACGAGAGATGATGGAGAAAGACGGCCTTAGTCGTGGAAATTATGTTCTACGCCGGTTGTGAGTGCACGTCTTCGGACGAGTTTCCCTAGCTGGGTGTATGCACTGAAATGGGAGCTGCCACAGTTCTCAGTAGCGAGATGATTCTCGTTCCGATTCACGCTTTAAGGACGGCGTCTACGCCCCGTCAGTGGCGGGTATTATGCTGAGCTGAGGTCTTAGTTGCACTTTGAGTTGCGCCGACACGTGCTCACAGCAGTGCCTGCCAAAGGGATGGGAGTTTCTCTGGTCTTAGTCGCGCTTCTAGCGCGCCGACGAGTGCCCATAGCCGGCCGGTCCATTGCACTAAGCTGAAAGTGTGCAGCAAATCTTTCGATTTGGGCGCTTTTAGCGCTTGGTCGGGGAGCCATGACAGTGTGTGCCCTTTGGCTCTGGGGAAGTGTGCCTTAAAGGAATTTCCAAGGACATTTCCTGGGTTAAGGAACGAAACAGTTCCCTGGTTGATCCTGCCAGTAGTCATATGCTTGTCTCAAAGATTAAGCCGTGCAAGCCGAATCAAGGTGAAACCGCGAATGGCTCATTAAATTATTTATGGTTCCTTAGATGGTGCACAGTTACTTGCATAACTGTGGTAATTCTAGAGCTAATACATGCAACTCGGTCCCGACCGGCGACGGAAGGGACGCTTTTATTAGATCAAAACCAATCGGTCTTCGGGCCGTTTGCCTTGGTGACTCTGAATAAATTGTGGCAGATCGCACGGCCCCCGAGCCGGCGACGCATCTTTCAAATGTCTGCCTTATCACCTGTCGATGGTAGGTTCTGCGCCTACCATGGTTGTAACGGGTAACGGGGAATCAGGGTTCGATTCCGGAGAGGGAGCCTGAGAAACGGCTACCACATCCAAGGAAGGCAGCAGGCGCGCAAATTACCCACTCCCGGCACGGGGAGGTAGTGACGAAAAATAACGATACGGGACTCATCCGAGGCCCCGTAATCGGAATGAGTACACTTTAAATCCTTTAACGAGTATCCATTGGAGGGCAAGTCTGGTGCCAGCAGCCGCGGTAATTCCAGCTCCAATAGCGTATATTAAAGTTGTTGCGGTTAAAAAGCTCGTAGTCGGACTTGTGTCCCACGCTGCCGGTTCACCGCCCGTCGGTGTCTAACTGGCATGCACGTGCGGACGTCCTGCCGGTGGCTGGAGCCGGCGCGGGTAACTTCGGGATAAGGATTGGCTCTGAGGACCGGGGCGCGTCGGGCGTGGTAGGGAAGGGGGTATGCGCCAACGTGCCGGGCCTGGGCGAGGCGATGTGAGTGCTCGCGCTTGCGCTAGCGTCTCACGGATCCGAGCTCGGTCCCGTGCCTTGGCCTCCCTCGGATCTTCCACGCTGCGAGGGACCGCCCTGCGGTGCCCTCTTCGGCCGCCACTCAACGGTCGACTCAGAACTGGCACGGACTTGGGGAATCCGACTGTCTAATTAAAACAAAGCATTGCGAGGGCCCCAACGGGTGTTGACGCAATGTGATTTCTGCCCAGTGCTCTGAATGTCAACGTGAAGAAATTCAAGCAAGCGCGGGTAAACGGCGGGAGTAACTATGACTCTCTTAAGGGCTCCACACCTTTAAGAGCCAGCTGCAGTTCCCTTTTCTGCAGCCCCGTGAGGGGGGCCTTGCGGCTCTGGTACGTTAGGCGGGTCCGCACTTGTTGCACCCAGGGTTGGTAATGCAAGCAAACTCTGATGAAGGACATTTGGGGAGTCTATAGGAGTTTGTATTGTAGCTAAGCCTAACAAAGTGGACGGGGTAAAGGACTGATCCTCCGACCCCCGTAATGACTGATCACGAGTAATGGAAATAGGCCTCGGACTAGGGGGTTGCATGGTCCCGCAACCCCTTTGACTCCTTAGGGGACCTCTGTAGATGACCATGGCGCGCCCAGGAAATCTCTGCCGCTACTCGAGATCGTGCTGCCGTTTGAGCCGTTTGTGTGTGAGGCTTGCCTCACCGCTCAAAAAGGTGGCTACAAGGCACTCAGTCTTAAAGATTACCTAGTGCATGCGAGTTCCGTGCATGGTAACTTTAAGATGGTCTTCATATGTCGCATTTGTGGGAAGACCGATGAGCGCAGGCACCCCATCGATTGCCATGTCCCGAGATGCAAGGGACGAACTCTTCGCGCGGCCGAACACAACTGCTCATTGTGTGGAGAAGGGTTTCAAACGAGGGTCGGACTTTCACAGCATGAGAGGCACCGTCATCCAGCCAAGAGAAATGAGGCTCGAGCACAGTCGCATGCTTCCAGCAAAACCCCTCGAGCTGGTGCGAGGAGAGCAGTGCTCTTTTGTGAAGAGACACTGAATGTTATGGTAAGGCTGGAAGTAGAATTGGCTGGGTCTAGGTTTATTAATAAGGAAATGGCGGCTAGGCTTGATGGAAAGTTCACCCCAAAGCAAATTTCAGACAAACGAAGGGAAGTGACATATCGCAGACGCCTCCAGGAGTATGTAGATACTCTCTGCGAGTCTACTGACCCGAGTAGTCGTTCTAGCAGGGACCGTGGTTTAGCCGAGCCACACAGCACCTCCTTATGCGGTATAACCGATGAGCTCGAGGAAGCTGTATTGTCGCTTTCAGGGGCACCAAACTCTCCGGAGAATGATGCGTCCGTGACCACCGATGACATCTTAGTGATTTCCTGGAGAACGGGTGTTTTAAACGCCTTCATGGGACAAGTTTCTCCAGGTCTCCCGAAAGACGTGGAGATTCTGTTCAAACGCGCTCAGCAAGCTACACTGCGAGGTCTTGAGGTGGGGCAAGACGCGCAGCTCACTTTAGACGAGTTCTATAGTGAAGTAGTTACGTATCTGTCACCTGCTACAGATACTGAACAGAAATCTGGGCGACGACCCCGTAAAAGAGGGAGAGGTAAACGGGCTACAAAGAGATGCTGCTATGCCAGAATTCAGGACCTTTATAATAAGGAACCTAGAATCTTGGCGCAGAGGACGCTACAAGGGTTAGACCCTGTAGAGACGAGGGCGAGGGATCTGGCCCCCAAGCCTGATGACGTCAGAGAACTGTATAGTGCTCTTTGGGGAACGAAGCCGAAGGATGTCTTGTTCGACTCTGAAGGGGCTGAAAGAGATGCGGACATCCAGTTGGATGAACTGCTATGCCTAATAACCCCGAAGGAGGTGAAGGGACGTCTTCAACGAACTAAGAAGACTTCGGCTCCCGGCCCAGACGGTATCAAGATATCGGCACTTGAGTATGGGCCAGCTATCACAGTTCTCAGTGCTCTTTTTAACATGGTTATGCTCCTAGGAGTGACGCCCGGACCATGGAGCACTTGCCGAACTACCTTGATCCCCAAACCGGGGAAGGACCCTTCCAAGGTCACTAATTACCGTCCCCTAACCATTGGATCGATGATTAGCCGCCTTTTTTGGGGTATCATTGACCAAAGGTTGCGCAAGGTAGTAAGGCAAACCCCTCGCCAAAAGGGGTTCGTTGCTGAAGCTGGTTGCTTTAACAACGTTCGCATTTTTTCTGAACTTCTGAGGCAATCTAAGATTGCTGACGGAATGGTGGCCGTACAGCTAGATATTTCAAAGGCCTTTGACACTGTACCACACCAGGCCATCTTTCAAGCTCTACGTCGCAAAGGTCTACCGCCATATCTGGCAAATATGGTGGTCCAGTCGTACAGAAACGTGCGAACAAATATTAAAGCTGGGGGGACGGATGTCGAGGTCCTACTTCAGAGAGGAGTGAAGCAGGGAGACCCTTTGTCTCCTTTGCTATTCAATATGATATTGGAGCCGCTCCTACTGAAGTTGGAGGAGATGCCGGGATACAGGATTGTTGGCGACACCGACATTTCCTGCCTAGCTTTCGCAGATGACCTCATTTTAGTGGCGTCAGATGCAGAGAAGGCTAGGAATCTGTTAAGTACAACGGAGGGATACCTCCGCAACCTGGGGATGAGTATGGCGGCCAGCAAGAGCTATACTTTCCAGGTTGTTCGAACGAAAGATTCTTGGTACTTAACAGATCCTGACATGAAACTGCAAAACGGTGAGCCAGTACCGTTCGCGGGACCGGAGAATAGTTTATGGTATTTAGGGGTGTCTATATAACCTTGGGCAGGTATAGACATGAAAGAGACCAGGGCACACTTCACTGAAACTCTTCGGAGGGTCAGCAGGTTGGCCTTAAAGCCCCACCAAAAACTATCCTTACTCACCACATACCTACTGCCGCACTACACGCACCAGTTGGTTCTTGCAGTACCAGCTGTCTCTCAACTTAGAGAGATGGATCAAGAGCTGCGTGTAGCCATCAGAGAGATGTTTCATCTCAATTCTGGCACTACGGATGGTCTCATCCATTGTGCTAAGAAGGATGGGGGGACTAGGTGTGAAAAGGTTTGAAGTTGCTATTGTCGCTCAAACCTTTAAAGCCGGATTACGCTTATGCGAAACGGATGATCCGGTTGCTCAAGCCTTGGCGCCGGCTTTGAAAGCTCGTCTGGATAAGCTGGCAAGTTCTGTACGTCTGAACGTCCCCTTTGCCGTTAAGGATGTGGACGGATGGAAGAGGCGTATGGAGCTACAAGATGTGAGCAAATGGGCAGCTTTGCCCGCGCAAGGTCGCGCGGTTTGGTCCCTCGCCAATGACAAAATCGCTAACGCGATGATGCGCGACCCGGGACTCTTGAAATCGAGTCTTTTCATAACGGCGCTGAAGTTTCGGACGAACACCGCGGGCAACAGAACGACTCTGCATAGAGCTGACCCCCGGTAGGAACTCAATTGCAGAAAATGTGGCGTATGTCGTGAGACACTCGCACACATACTTGGTCAATGTGTTCATACCAAGGCACTGAGGATCCGCCGGCATGATGAAATCAAGGATTTCATCTTATCAGAAGTTCAAGAGAGGGACAAGGCGGCAGTGGTCTCTAGGGAACCAGAACTCCTCGGTGAGGATGGAGGGAAACTCAAACCGGACCTGGTGATAGTTCGCCAGGAAAGGGTCTTTGTGGTCGACGTTACTGTCCGCCACGAAGATGGAGTGTACCTTCGCCAAGCCCGGGAGGATAAAATACGCAAGTATGAGGTTCTCCTGCCGTCCCTCTGCCGGGAATTTGGGAAACCCGGTGGGGAAGTGTTACCAATTGTGGTAGGAACGAGGGGTGCCATGCCCAAGAAAACGATCGCAGCCTTAAGAACGCTGAACCTCGCCGATCGTGCAACGCTCTTGACGGTTAGCCTGATGGCGTTGCGTAGTTCCATAGAGATATATCATATGTTTAAGAACTACTCTCGTCCCCTCGTGCCGGGGAGGTCGATTATCGGCTGAACCGGGTCTGAGTCCCATAAATTGCTATGGGGTAGCATCATAGGTTGCTGATCCGAGGGCATACACCCGAGTCAATACGAGTAGGGAAAGCACCAACCCTGTAATGACGTTACTCTCTTAGGGATCTCTCTGGGGGGTTAGGTATTGCGGCTGGTCCGTATGAGCCTGGCTCTCTTGGGGGGTTTCTCTTATAGTTTAAACTATGTCATGCGGCTGGTCCGTATGACTAATTTGCCAGAGGCCCTACACTTCTGGCAGATTACATCTGGAAAGGGGGGCTGTATACACCCTCCATATCCGCATCGTTGGGAGTTGGTTGCCCCAGCGAAGTCTGGCGCTCCTAGGGTGCTTCTACAGCTGCCGTCTACTCGGGACTGCTTTTGGGGAGACAAGTGATGCGAGTCACATTCTTAATTTTGAATCTGGCGGCGTGTCCGCTTCGGCGGAGTGGGGGCCTTCGCGCGGCTTCCCTGACTAGGGCAATAGCCTAGCTAACCTCATCCCTTTAGGGTGTCGCTTACCTGATTCTTCCTGAACCATAGCTGGTCCTTTGGTGGTTATCAGGGTGGAATTCTCTTTCTGGATTGCAGGGCAGGGGCTCCGTGAGTAGTCTACCTAGCAGTTCAGCTTATCTCTATCTTTCTCAGGTCACCACGCCTGATTAGAAGGTGGTAAGTGGCGCTTCGGCGCTAGAACTAGCCAAATGCCTCGTCATCTAATTAGTGACGAGCATGAATGGATAAACGAGATTCCCTCTGTCCCTATCTACTCTCTTGTTACAACATCCTCCATTCCTTTACCCTCCTTTAACATCTTTGCTTCTCTTACTCTCCTCATATAGACAGTCCACTTTTCATTTTGTACTCTTTTTGGACGTATCCTTCGTCTCTCACCCCAAGCCGCACAACCATCCATAGTCCAATAGCACTTTCTTCTTGTAACATCACTCCCATCACTGAATTCACTTAGTTTCCCCACCGATTTCTCTTTATTTCCATCACATTGTCTTGATTTTTCTTCTTGGGTGACTACACGGTTGTGAATTCTGTTTGACGTTCTTCTATTTAATGTTCTTCCTTTGGATGGAGACGTAACCTTTCTCTTAATCTTTTCCTTCTTTTCCTTTAAATTACCTCTATATACTCTTAATGCTTCCGATGAAATTTTCTCTGTCAACAAATTTAGTTGTTGGAACAATTTCGGGTCGTTCATTATATGTCCTATCATTTTCCCCTGCAACTCTTTCCTAACTTGTAATACTGCCTCATCATGTCTACGGCATTCAAAAGTTGTATGTTCAGGTGTGTCTTTTACCCCACAAATTTGACATAGGTCATTATCAAGTCTATTTACTTTGTGAAGGTAAGTATTAAATGGACCGTGTCCTGTAATATAGTGTATCATGGGTTGATATGTTTTTTCTTAAGCCTATTTCTTATGTCTGGGAAAATTTCGTATACTCTCCGACCCTCCTCACTATTGTCCCACTCGTTTTGCCATTGATTTAGCAGTTCGTTTTTTATTTGTACTCTGGAACGACACTCATTTCCAATAATTTTGTGGACTTTATGGGTATTATTCCGCTTCCTCCAATATTCGGCCTACCTATACCTTATTTGGAGGTCTAATGGCCACACACCAGTTATGATTAGTAAAGCTAAGGTAGATGTGGTCCTTACTGCTCCCGTCAGTCTAATTAAGACCTTCCTCTGTGAACTCATTATTTTCCTATAAGCAATTTCCATAGCCTGATGCGCCCATATCCCCGATGCATACGCCATGATGGCCACTAAAAGACTATTATGATACACCCTAATAGCTGTTATCGGTAGGCGAAAATATTGCTTTCCGATGTACGCAATCTTCATCATGATAGCTTCCGCTTTTTCCTCACCCTATTTACGTGATTTTTATAAGTAACTCTTTCCTCTAAAGTAACTCCTAAATATTTGGTTGAGGTATCACGTTTTATAATTTTACCGTCAATTCTAATAATGGGATCGCGTTTCAGTTTGCCTTTCATTAGGATAAAGGAAGATTTTGATGGTGCTATCCTCAACTTAACCTCTCGGCACCAATTGTTTATCATGTCTGAAATTGCATTTCCTTTTGTTTCTATTTCATTCCTAGTGTTACCTTGTAGTACTATTAGCAGGTCATCCGCATATGCTATGACGTTCCTTACATTTATATTTAATTCTAACTTTTCCAATAATGGTTCTAGCCCAATATCCCAAAAGATAGGGCCCAGAATAGAACCTTGGGGACATCCTTTTGTTAGGTGCTTCCCAATTGCACCTTCAACTCCATTTATCTTAGCCACTCTGTTATTGCAATAATCATAAAGGCTATTGTATAAGGCCCAAGGGCAATCCAATTCTCGTAATCTACTGAATAGAGCCGGCCACCACAGATTATCAAAAGCACCTGCTATATCAAAAAACATACCAATTACATATTTATCTTTTGATTCTTTGGTGGTCTCAATAGCTTCATTTATTGCGTCTTCCGTTGATCGGCCCTTCCTAAATCCATATTGCCTATTATTAAGACCTTTTAACATTCTATGTTCTTGAAGTCTTTTGCATAAGAGTTTTTCAAAAAGTTTCCCCATAGTGTTCAAAAGGCAAATTGGTCTATATGTTTTAGCTTGAGTTGGGTGCCTATCCTTGTCCTTTTTCAAAATAACAACATTTGCTTCCTTCCAACTATTAGGGAAACGCCCTTGCCATAGACACTCATTAAAAAGATCCGTTAGAAACTGCACGATATTCCTTCCCAGTCGTTGTATTACTTCAGAATTAATGAGATCCGGCCCAGGTGCCTTCCTGGGTTTTAACTTACTTATGGCTTTAGAGACTTCATTCATCGCAAATGGATGTACAATGCCATATGACGGCTTGGCATTCCAAAATTCATAACGCAACTTCGTATGGATATCTGTATCTTTTTTTTTTTTGAGTAGTGTTTAACGCCCGTTTTTACTACTGAGGCACCACAGGCGGTGATATCTGTATCGTCAACAGTCACATCCGTAGGGAGAAGAGAATCAAATAATACTTCCATAGATTCTTTCCAGTTGTTCGTATAGTACCGTCACTTCTTTGCAGGGTATTTATGATTTCCGGTGTCTTGATTTTCTCCATAGCAATTTTGTACGGGATTCCCCATACATTTTGTGTTAATTCTACGTTAACATACCGTTCCCATGAGTTCTTCTTGTTCTCCTCTATCATTTTCCGATACCGCTCTTTATGATTCAGATATATCTTCAAGTTTTGTTGCCTAACTTTATGTATAATTTCGTGTTGATATGCTCTCCTAGCCCTACGTAATTTAGTGCGCAATTTAATTAACTTCTCAGTCCAAAATTTGCTTTTTGTCTCGTTTTTCCTTTGCCTTGGCATGGAGTTTCTCATTGCTACTTGAATAGCCTTCGTTATCTCTTCCGCCTTCTGGTCAACGTCGTCACCGATCTGCACAGCTGGGGGGAGTTGAAATATTTGTTCTAATTTGTCCCAATTAGCTCTTCTAATATTGAATAAGTTATCCTTTCTATAATATCTTTTCCCATTTTGTATACCACTCATTATCACCTCATAATATATCATGTTATGGTTGCTGGTTGTTAAACTTTGACTAACTTTCCAACCTACTATTATGTCATTTGCTTTCCTATTCACGATCGTTACGTCAATATTCTCAGAAGCTCCAGCTCTGTTTTCAAAAGTAGGGGGATTGTTCGGTTTATTCACAACCATCAGTTGAAGCTCGGCTATTAAGTCTTCAAGTAATTCACCTTTGTTGTCCGTTTTTTTACTATACCACCATACAGACTTAGCATTACTATCGGCACTAATTATTAATGAGCTATATATATATATATATATATATTGATAGTATATTTCTCTTATTGGAATTAGGTATTCATCTATTGGGTCCCCATATTGGAAGTATGCATTTACCAAGATAAAGCTGCCACATTCTTGGGTTACTTCTATGCAGTTGGTATGTGTATCGCATTGTTGTGTAATTTTGACTATTTGCAGATCCTTGTTGAATACTACTATGGCTGCCTGTGGGTGTTGTCCATCTTGTATGCATCTAGCTGTTATGGGCATACTTATTATTTTCCCTTTATACGTATATGGTTCTTGTATACATATGATGTCAAGCTTCATGTCTTCAGCTAGTTTTCTCGCCTCATTCATTACTATCTTGCTACGTTGTGTGTTAATTTGTCCCACCCTGACTATACTGGGATTTACGTAGTTCTTCTTTTCCGAATTAACTTTTGGCATCTGTTCTTCTTTGATAGTTATTCTATTGTGCGTTTTTTTATCCATATTCCGTGCGCGAAACTAGTCTTTCCCAAAACATCGAGTATGTTGGACAATCCTTCCCACCATTACACTTTTTCTTTCTATTTAAACATGGGATACACGATCTAGCCTGCCCTTTCTTTTTACAATTATCCTTAGTGTGATCCGGTTCCCCGCAATGAGTGCATATTTGAACATCCCTTTGACAGTGCTTGGCTACATGCCCCAAGTCTTGGCATTTCATACATCTTGGTACTACTATGTAATCCTTTATAGTGATGGCCTGGAATCCTACGAAAACTCTTCCACGTTTGGTTAATATATTCCTCACTTTAGCTGTTGCTTCCAATACGTGGTGAACTGTTGGTTTGTCCCTGGGTCCAGTTTTGAACCGAAAATGTACCTGATTGTCGAATTCCTCTTTCGTTATTAGGTGTTCCAGGTTCTGCCTATACAGCGCTTCCTTTAAGTTTTCCTCCGTTTCCTCAATAAATACATCGTAAAGTATTACCAGCGGGTTTCTTTTTCTAGGTAATTCCATTTTTATTTCCTTTTTTGTACACTTTTATTGGAGATTATCTTGTCCAGGTCCTCTTTTGATTCTGCATCGCCTGCAGCCGAAAGGCGGCTCGTTTTAGGAAACTAGGTGACGTCCTAATGCAAAAACCACCGGGTGGCACAGACCTCTGTGTTACGACCCCTGGACCTAGAGCTTGGTAGTACTCGCCCTTAAACATGTCGATTCCCTCTGTCCCTATCTACGGGGGTGCGTCCCCTTGTGAGTATACTGCGATATTTGTGCCTTGTACAAGTGACCTAGTGAGAAAAAAAAGACCTTAGTTAATCCTTTTCAGGACTCCGGATCGTTTTCTTACACTAGTAGTATATTAAACTCACAAGAGGAGCTGCCACGTCCTCGTCGTGCACCCTGGACAACGTTTACCTTCAGTAAACGGCCGAGAGCAGCATTTGAAAAGAAGCAATTGACAGAGGTAAGCGAGGACTCCTTGCTACCAAGTAACCCATTGGGATCCCCCCTGGGGGACACTGTTCGAAAGCAAATGGACACTAACACTGAAAACAAATCCAGAGGGACTAATAAGTCCCAGTCATCTCTAGAAGCCATGGAGAAGGACCAAGGCAATAAGGAGGAAAAGGACCACTCGAAGACCACGAGAAACCCCACCTCCGCTGAGAGGGAGAACCAAATGGACACGAATGGAATGAAGGATGTTCCTAGAAATAGGAAGACAACCAACATCTCCCAGGATCGTCCACAACCCACCAGTATGGAACGACAGACACCAGCAGCCGAGGGACAGGACTTCTCCAGGAAAGACCAAACTGCGCCAATGAAGGTTATACTACAACCAGACTACATGTCCTCCAAGGAAGGAACGAAACCCAATAAAACCACCACCAGTGACCAGGAAAATAGCAAGCAGCCCACCAGGAAGGATCGCCAACCAATGGAAGCACAGGAGCAGGACCAGCACAAGAAGGCATCACCAACCACCGAAACGACAAGCTCGGAAGAGACGGAAAACCGGAAGAAGACCAACTCTACTCAAGCATGCAACCCGCCAATGGACAAGACCAGAGACATCGTTAGCCTAATGATAGACGTCAATACCATGATCGGTAATGAGAAAATAACTGCACAAAAGAAGACTTTCATCTACGAGACCCTTGGAAGAATACAACAACTATACAATGAAATGAAGGAGGAAAACATAGTCCTACGAACAGAGACGAGAGTACTAAGGGAAGCAATGCAAAACACGGCTACAACACCAAAAGCGACATACGCCGACGTGACAACCAAACCACCAATCAACGAAAAAACCCAACACCTACAAAGAACTGTAGAAAAGAAAAAACACACTCTCTTCGTTACCTCCACTGAAGGAAAAAGTGTTCGCGAGGTGCAAGAAACAATCACCAGAAACCTCAACCCTGCACAAGAAAAAATAAAAATACGAAGCATCAGGACTACGCCCAAAACAGTTATCCTGGAAGCAGATACGGAGGAAGATCTAAAGAAAATCATACAAAGCCGAAATCTTCAGGACAAACAGCTAAAACTGGAAACACCGAAGAAAAGAAATCCCCTAATGATGCTCTATGATGTTTTAGCAGGAGAGGAAGAAACGCAACTTAAAGAACTAATATACAAGCAAAATTTCGAAGAAATAATGACTAGAGAAGAATTTGAAACACAATTTATCCTAAGATTCAAAACCGGACCACGGGACAGGGCAACTGTTCATCATGTAGCCGAAGTTAGCGCAAACATACGCAAACACCTAATAAACAAAGGAAGACTGTACATAGGATTCACATCAATCGTTATCAAGGACTATATCGTAGTGGCAAGATGCTCAAAGTGTCACGATTTGGGGCACGTTGCCAAATACTGCTATGCAGAACGAATCTCATGCGGACACTGCGGGGAACAGGATCATAATAAAGACGAATGCGCAAAAAAGAATACAGCAGGGATATGCATCCCATGTCACATACGGAAGAAAACATGCTCAGGAAAAACGGATTGTATTACATATAGCATGTTTTGGGAACGCTTAGTTGCCAGAACAGACTATGGCTAAGACACACAACGATAAAGAAACGCAACCTACAACAAATCACAATACACATCGCAACAAGGAAAATATCCGAATTGGACAGATAAACGCTCAGCGCAGCAGACTAGTAATGGCCGAAATACGCCGATTATCAGTAGAAATGAAACTGGACATCGTATGTGTACAGGAACCATACTATACCAAAGTAAAACCAGCATACCTACCAGCAAGAGCCCGATTTATCTCCGACGGACCGACGCCAATGGCAGTAATAATCATACTCAACCCAGACATACAATTAGTTAAAATAACTCAGCACTCCGACTCGCACACTAACTGTATAGAAGTCGCGTATGCAGGTAAACAGTGGATCATCACGAACCAATATTTTCAATATTCAGAGGAAATAGACAAATACCTAGATCAAATGAAAAACATATACAGAGAATTCTCACACCAGCCGATAGTATTCATAGCCGACGCAAATGCCAAATCGCCGTGGTGGCATAATCCCCACAGAGACGATAGGGGAGAATGTGTGGAGGAATTTATAGCCGAACTACAACTGCACGTCATGAACGAACCATGCAATCCCCCAACCTATCACAACAAAGCAGGAGCGAAAAGCAACATCGACATTACTCTAGCAACCAACAAAGCATACAGCCTACTCTCGAACTGGAAGGTTGGCCAGAACCTCACCAGCAGTGACCATAATTTAATCTATATGGATATCAACATAGGCACACCGAACGCAGAACA
This sequence comes from Metallyticus violacea, assembly GCA_030762175.1. NCBI lineage: Eukaryota > Metazoa > Arthropoda > Insecta > Mantodea > Metallyticidae > Metallyticus > Metallyticus violacea. The sequence continues at coordinate 103,406,229 of CM060836.1, read as the reverse complement.
CCTGGGAGCAGGGATAAGACCCTACAACCTCAAGAGGGCCAACTGGAAGAAACTGGGTGACGACTTCAAACTACCTGCCCCATAGAGACATGCGGGGACGTGGACAAAAAGGCGTATGAACTGAAAACTGCAATACAGGATACGATGAAGAAAAACATACCCCGATATAGAACCGCAGACCCAACCTCCCCTTTCTGGACTGAAACACTACAAAAACTAAGAGGACAAGCAAGGAAAGCTAGGCACGTATACCAGAAATCCATAGTCGCATCCGAAAGAGAGAAAAATCTGAAGAAATACCAAAACCTGAAGGAAAAATACAAAGAGAAAATTGAGGAAAGTCGGAAAAAGTCCTGGGAGAAATTCACAGAAGAACATCTAACTACCAACGCATGGGGGTTACCATATAAGATAGTGGCCGAGAAGGTGCGAACACCAGAAACGATCAGCACAATAGATAAGGGAGATGGAACACTGACGAAGGGCTGGAAGGACTCAATTACGACTCTTCTAGGAAAACTGCTACCACCAGACCAACAGACAAATGAAGGACCAGAACATCAGGACTTAAGGAATAAACTGACGTACGAAAAATCCCTGGGCGGGGTAATATATCCATTCGACGAATCTCAAGTTAAGCGCGCTATCAGAGAACTGAAGCCGAAGAAAGCCCCTGGACCAGACGGAATAAACCCCGAAGTGATTCAGAAACTGGCAAATACAATTTCTAAACCCTTATGCACACTAATAAATGAATGCTTATGGCAAGGAAGAATTCCCTACTGCTGGAAAGAGGCTCAAGTAGTAATACTCCATTAAGGAAAAACAAAGGATCCCAAACAACCCAAATCATACCGTCCCATATGTTTGCTAAACATTCTAGGGAAGATACAGGAAAAACTCCTCAGCAAACGACTATATGAACACCGACTCATGACCGGTATGTGTGACAGGCAATATGGCTTCCGCAAAGGCAAATCCACAGAGGACGCCATAGCGCATGCAATAAAAATAGCACACACATCAACAGAAAAACACGTCATTGGAATATTTCTAGACATAGCAGGAGCATTCGACCATCTGTGGTGGCCAGCACTATTCAATCGACTAAGGGAAATGAGATGTCCAGACAGCCTATACAGAAGCCTGAAAGATTATTGTAAAAACAGAAGGGTCAGTATTCCAGGACAAACCGGAAGTATACAAAGAGAAATAACTAAAGGATGCCCTCAGGGCTCCATCTTGGGACCAGTATTTTGGAACATCTGCCTAGAACCTCTACTTCAAGACCTGCAAAGAAACGACGAAACGAAGGACGTAATAGCATACGCCGATGATTTGCTGGTAATCATAGAGGGGAAAAACCGACAAGAAATAGAACGAAGAGCCGAGGCCACAACCGCTATTATCCACAAATGGTGCCAACAATCCAAACTCATGATTTCAGCAGAAAAATCTACATACAAGCTACTAAAGGGTACTCTAAAACGGGACCCAACAGTAAAAATAAACAGGAAAACAATAAAAAGACAAACCCCAAACAAATACTTAGGACTCCACATTGACGAAAAACTTGGATTTAGACATCACGCAGAACAAGTCAGCATGAAGGCGGAAACCATTATGATGAAAATAGCCAGCCTCGGACAAAGAACCTTCCGTATTCCCCTCCAGAACACCAAACTTTACCATACAAGTATAATGGCGGCAATAATAGCCTACGGAGCAGGGATATGGGCACACCGTCTCAAAAAATCAAAATTATCAAAATTCTGCGAAGTACCCAAAGAAAGACCTTAATAAGGTACACCGGCGCCGTAGGAACCACACCAACTATGGCTTTACTCATTATACTCGGGATATGGCCAATAGACTTGACCATCAGACTGAGAGGTGCGCGGTACTGGCTCAAAAAGAACGAGCACGACAGAGTACGAGACATAATTGGAAAAAATTGCCAAACGACACTACAAATCAAAACTGCCCTATTAAACGAATGGCAGAAGGACTGGGACAACATGACGGAAGGACGGAGAACCCATGAACTAATGCCATGTGTTAGAGACCGATTGAGGAAAAGATGGCTCAGCCCATCACAGGGCATGATACATTACCTATCAGGACACGGCCCCTATGAAACATACATACACAAAATAAACAAAATCACTACAGACACTTGCCCGGACTGCCAAATTAGGGGAACACCAGAACACATCACCTTTGAATGCCCGAAATACGACACAATAGTAGCCAACGAAAGAAGGGAACTACAGGGCTTACATGTGGCCTCCATTCTGAATAATTCCACCCAAACTAAAATCCTAAACACACTCACAAATGAGATATCAAAAACGGCCCTACAGCAGTACAAGACAGACAAAAGAACTAGAACACCATCATTAACACAAACGGCAACTACAGCCCTCAGAAGATCCCAAAGGACACCTACCAACCAAGAACCAGTAGCGGCCCGCATCCACCCACAGCATACTGAAGGAACTCCACTAAGTCGCAGGAAATATTATTGGATCACCACCGGAAGACTGGAATGGGCAGAAAGAAGGAAACTTGGGAATAGACACAGGCAGGGTGAAGACCTGAATTAAACTCGAATTTGACTTGTATATATATATATATAATCTTTATTCATGTAATCATTTAAAATACATTACTAATACTTGAACTTTATTGCTTATATGTACTCCTTAATTTAAAGAATAACACCTAGAATATAAGTTTCATTATAAACTACAAACCATGTACTCCTAATTTAAGAACCTAGATAATAAGGACTTTAGATAATAAGGAATATCTGCAAAATAAACATTGTAATAAACAAATGTACAATTGAAAAAGAATAAAGCTTCGACTCGTCCTACTTTTGACTCTAGATAGTAGGATATAAGAAGCAGACTTTATTTTATTTTTTATTTTTTTATTTTTATTTTTTTTATTTTTATTTTTTTATTATTTTTTTTGTGCCTATCTACGCCTCAGGAAAAATAAAAGCTCCCGAAATAATAAACACACTCAAGAAGACCGATGGAACGAGTACCAAAAACTGGGAAGACTCAATAAGCTTACTGATACAAGAACTACTCCCAGCAGACACAAGCGAACACGAATCAGAAGAGCAGGAGACCCTCAGAAGAGAAATGAAGACCAAATTCCCCCATGGCCTCACACACCCCTTTACCCAAGGAGAAATAAGGCGCGTAATTGCGGAACTAAAGAGCGGGAAAGCACCCGGTCCGGACGGCATTAAATCCGAGGTACTGAAAAATATCAACGCGGACATAGCACCCTACCTATGCAGACTACTTAACTACTTCTACACAAAGGAAACGGCAAAGATCCCAAGTTAGCAAAGTCTTACAGACCAATTTGTCTATTAAACACACTTGGAAAAGTGCAAGAAAAGCTACTAGCAAAACGGATCACGGAATACAGAATTATGAAAGGCATGAACACCCAGCAGTATGGCTTCAGGAAAGGGAAATCAACACAGGAAGCTATTTTAGAAGCACTCCAAGCTGTACAACAAACGGGAAATAAGTACGTCATAGGTATCTTTTTAGACATAGCTGGCGCATTTGACAACTTGTGGTGGCCAGCTCTCTTTGATCAACTACGAACGCTAAATTGCCCCAACAGTCTCTACAGAAGCTTAATAGACTACTGTACAGAGAGAACGGTACACATCACAGGTGCAAACAAAACCATAAGACGCGACATCACAAAAGGCTGCCCACAAGGATCTATCCTAGGCCCAATTTTCTGGGACATAGGACTGGATCCTTTACTATACAAACTACAATACCACTCAGACGTGACCAAAGTAATAGCCTACGCCGACGATCTGTTGATACTCATAAGCGGAATGAACAGGATTGAAATAGAGAAGAAGGCAAACAATGTCGCCAACACTGTTCACGTATGGTGTACATCAGTAAAACTGAAAATAGCCCCGGCTAAGTCCACATACCTTCTCTTAAAGGGGCACATGAAACGAGATCCAATAATCCGAATAGACGGCAAACATATCAACAGACAAACAGATACAAAATACCTCGGACTGAACCTAGACTCCAAACTTAACTTTAGGACACACGCACAAAAAGTGGCAGAAAAAGCAGAAAAGACAAGGATGAAATTAACGACCATAGGACAAACAAGATTTCAACTACCACTCCCTGTCATTCGTACATATCAAACAAGCATAATGTCTGCTATTGTATGCTATGGAGCCCCACTGTGGGCCCACAGAGCACAACAAACACATATACGAAGACAATTGCGAGCCGCACAAAGACGAACACTACTGCGATTCACCGGAGCAACTTCAACTACCCAAACACTAGCGCTCTTAATAGTCACTGGCATCTGGCCAATTGACTATCAACTAATGGAAAGAGGCGCCAAATATTGGCTACAGAGAGCACAGCCAAACAAAGTGATAGACATAATAGGGGAACAATGCAACACAAAACGTCAAATCCGCCAGACACTCCTACAAAAATGGCAGAAGGAATGGGACGAAGCACCAGAGGGAAGACGCACCCATCAACTCCTCCCAGATATCACAGAGAGACTACACATGAAAACACTCAACCCAACAAAAGGGCTAATACACTACCTAACAGGGCATGGCCCTTACGGAACCTATCTAGAGAAAATAAGAAAAAGGACAACCGACCAATGCAACATATGTATAATCCAGGACACCCCGGAGCATGTAACCTTCGAGTACCCAAGATACGGGGAGGAGGTACGAGACGAACGAACCCTACTACAAGGACGTGCCATTGCTGAAATACTGCGAGATGAAACAGCACTACAAACACTGACAACGATGACCAACAAAATATCAATAAAAAATAAGTGAGAGCAGCCAAGAACAGCAAACCCCTAACCTGACTCGACGCCAAGGAGCAAACACCAACATGCCCCTTAGACGCTCCAGCAGACTAGAACACCCAGTACCACCGAGGCCTACGGCTCCTATCCAGAACACGGAGAGAGAAATACCAGAAAACGATAAACCACCCAGCAGAAGAAAACAATACTGGCATACTACAGGAAGAAAGGATTGGGGACAGCGGAGAAGGTCTGCACCTCTAGCTGAAAGCTAGAGAAGAACTCACTAATCTTAACTTGATGTAAATACATTTAATAATACTTATCACTTACTAACAAATAGGCGTAAGACAATTTTATTACTAACATGATTGCAAAATACTTACCATTATACACATAAATATGTTCCATTTAAACCTATGTAACTACTAACCTAGGGTAAGATTTAATGATATAAAACAAATGTAAACATTCCACTATAGTCTCTAGATTAAGTTAGATATAAGTAATTCTGCGAATTAATGTAAACAATGTAATAACAAAAAATCAAATAAAAGCGGTGGCATACCACGCTCTGCTGTTGACTCTAGAAAGCAGAGCGGACGTAAGCAGACCATATTTTTTTATTTTTTTTATTTTTTTTTTATTTTTTTTATTTTTTTTTAATTTTTTTATTTTTTTATTTACTTTTTTATTTTTTAATTTTTTTTATTTTTTTTTTTATTTTTTTTTTTTTATTTTTTTTTCCCTATCTACGCCTGAATGAGGAAAATAGTACATTGAAAGCTAAAGTAATGCAGCCTCAATCGAGCTTTGCATCGATTGCTGCGATACCAGTCAGCGCCAAGAGCAAGACTGGTAAAGAGGAAAAAATTGTGCAAGCAACAGTAAATGAATCTCCTGTGGTGTTCTGTACATCCAAATCAGGGAAAAATACAGAGGAAACAAAAAGGAAAATCACACAGCTGGTAAACCCAGCTAAGGACAAAATAAAGGTGAATGCCATCAAATCGGCGGGAAAGCAAGTCACAATTGCAGTCCATTCTGAGGAGGACATCAAGAAATTAATGGAGCATCCCCAACTGGGCAAAGAGATCACCGTGGAACGACCACGTAAGTGGCGTCCACGAATGATACTCTATGACGTGCCCAAGTGGATTTCGAAAGAAAAGCTCACAGAGCTGGTATTTTCACAGAATTTGGACGAGCATATGACAGAAAAAGAATTTAAAGAGGAATTCACACACAGATTTTTAACTGGACCGAGAAATGACAAAAGTGTTCACCACGTAATCGAGGTGAGCCCCAGAATAAGAAGATTACTTTTGGCTAAAGGAAGAGTATACGTTGACTTTTCTTCCCTAGCAATAAAAGACTTTATACTAGTCGCTAGATGCCATAAATGCCAAGATTTAGGGCATATGGCCAAGTTTTGTACAGAACAAAAACAGGTTTGCGGTCATTGCGGAGAACAAGACCACTTCCGCAAGGATTGTAAGAAATCCAACTCTATCGACTGTGAGACATACAAATTTTTGATGAACAAACAGATACAAAAAACTGACTATGGACAGTAAAATCTCAAGTAAAATTACGAATGACATATCTAGTCTAGAGAACAGCCAAGTTTTGGTGGAGAGTGAAAGCGGGTGCAAAAGGCGAATAATTGGGTTGAATATCTGTTTCTGTTGCGTGGGGCGGCATAAACCCCCCTCCAGAAAAAAACGAGATGCCGATAGGGCATTAGCCTATCGAAAGAAGTTAGTAACCATTAGCCTTAATGCACCTACAGCCGAATGCTCCACACAAACAGACGAATCTTTTGAGGAAGGACGTGTTCAATCCTCAAGAAATTGGTTTAAATGGCTTATTCGTAGACCAAGAGGTCATCGAGTTTCACAAGAGTTGACAAAGACAGACCAAAATGACAAACCAGAAAGAGAAACTAACGAAATTTCACCTGAAATTTCGACAAAGGACTTAACCATTGGATCATTGGCAGGACAGGAAGAGGTTCAAACCTCAAACCCGGACCCAGAACCAGACAATTATAACATAGACCCAACATTTATTTACAGGGATATTGAATTTAATCACAAATTGTCTAGGTTAGAGGAACTTAGCACTCTAACACTAGCTTTAAGACATGTAGTTAGAAGGATTCACGCCAGGGGGAACACCATCACATTCCCTAGCGCTGAAGCTATAGACAGGTTACAGTTAAAATCATTGGCTCTTCCCTCGGACCCCGGACAGTTGTTAGATCTAATAAAACAAGTTTATTTAAGGAGACAGGAATCCTTTGATTTAGACTCGGTATATGCTGACTTCTCGCGGATGTATGGCAGAACGGCGTTTGACGCAAGACTTCCTTGGCCACAATGTTATGCCCATTTAAGAACTCCGTAAATTCATTTTTACGAGTTGGGCAATTAAATACGGCGAGAAGCAGATTAGTTATGCAGGAGATACGGCGACTGTCCGAGGAGATGAGATTAGATATAATATGCCTACAGGAACCATACCACATTAATGGTCAGTTGCCCTACATGCCGGCCTCCTCAAGATCTATTGTTGGCGATAATACTCCCATGGCGGCTATCGTCGTAATCAATAAACAGTTGACAATAACGAGCATCACACAATTCACAGACTCGCATTGTGTATGTATTGAAATTTTATTCAAGGGAAAGTCTATTATATTATCAAGTCTATATTTTCAGCCAAGCCATGATATTGAATTGGGTCTAAATAGAGTTAGGCAGATCGAGATGAGGTACAATGATAGGGCGACAATCTATTGTATGGATGGAAATGCCAAATCTCATCTTTGGCATAGTGGGATTTTGGATGAAAGGGGTGATCTCATGGAGGGTTTGTTGATGGAATTGCAGCTAGAATCAGCCAATAGACCGGGCCACCCACCCACGTACATTGGACGTGTGGGGGTAGAATGTAACATTGATGTTACAGTGCACAATTCCAACGCAACAAACCTAATTCATGACTGGAAAGTTGCTCAGGAACAAACTGAGTCAGATCACAATCTAATTAGTTTTAATATCGATTGGGAAAAATATGAACACTTAGAAGGTTCCATCAGGTATAATTATAGAAGGGCTAATTGGGAAAACTTAAGAAATAGCTTTGTTTCACCTACCCCTGTAATTAATGGTGGTAATATTAACATCGCGGCTAAGGAACTTACCGCTGCAATAGTCTCGGCTATGAGGTCATCCATACCTAAATACAAGGGAAACTTTTATAATACGAGCGGCCCTTGGAGTGAGAAATTGCAGTGCTTTCGCAGGAATACACGCAGAGCTCGAAAATTATATCAAAAATCTTTAACGCAGGAGGAAAGGGAGATACGTCTATTGATCTATAGAAGAAGGAAGCTTGCATATGAGAATCTCCTAGTTAGGACCAGGAAGACAAGCTGGAACAAATTTGTCGAAGATTGTTTAATCAAAAACGCATGGGTATTGCCATATCGGATAGTCAGAGACAAATCCAGCTTGTCAACCATGGCCACCCTGGTTAGGGATGATGGCTCATATACAGCATCCCGGGAGGAAACGATCGATTATCTGCTAGAGACATTGTTACCACAAGAAAATACAGCGGATGAGAATGAATATCACCTAGCTATCCGAAGAGAGGTGGAATCTCCTGTCTTGAAAACACAGGAAGTTCTTCCCTTCTCTGAGGAAGAGGTGATAACTGCAATATATGATTTGAGGCTAAGAAAGGCCCCGGGGCCAGATGGAATTTCTGCGGAAGTTCTTCAGGCCCTGGGAGGGAGAATTATTCCATCTTTAACCTCCCTGATAAATGAGTGCCTCAATCAAGGAAGAATTCCGAACATCTGG
>CM060836.1:103350000-103392500 GCA_030762175.1 Metallyticus violacea | reverse complement strand
GCAGCTCACAAACGTGGACTGCTGTAACTATAGAGGGTTCCATATTTTGTTTGGGCACGTGCTGCGGAAAGAAGAACAAGAAGAAAAACAATTCCACATGAGGTAAGCATTAATCCAACACTTCCAAGAGCAGAGGCAGTCTATCGCAGAAGGAAAGGGAAAGAAAGCGTTGCATTCATTCCCCATTATTGGCCACTTTAACACGACCAAGACTCCACAGTGTTTCACGAACAGAGCAGCACCAGGCCGGCAAGCTCGGATTAACAGCGCCTTCCTGTGCACGACGGCGTCCTCGAACATGGGCCCATCTGAAACATCGGAAACAAATTGGCTAAAATTAGTTTGAAAATTCGTTTCGCTAACCATACGCGCATGCGCTCGGATGGATAGAGAACTCGGGCTGGCATGCATAACTTAAAGGCTCTCACCGGCCACCTCAGGCGCGTGCACAAAACAGTTCGCACATTTTTCGAGAAACAGCTAAAGTTAACCATGTGCAAGTAAGAACAGCTTCCATATTTCATTTGCCATTTAAGGAATTTCGCCTGCAGATGATGACAATCCCAAAATTGTGAATTCCGATCGAAAACCCCTTACCTAACACTTCTGGCGCAATAATGTGCCCTTTTATGCCAATGTTTACCTTTTGCGTCATTATTTCCTGAGCAGCATCCATCCGCGCGTGTTCATAAATATATATTACTTTTAACAGCTTGCATGGCTCGATCGCTTTAACCAGCCATCTGCAGCAACGTGCACTCCACGTTCAAAAAGAAAAAGAAGAAGAAGAACGAGAAATGTAAACGAATGGTGTTTAACGACTCATTACAGGGCCCTTAACGATCAGATTTCCATTCCCGCGTGCGGTCGGCCTGTCCGGCATTTGCCCGTTGCGAGGCGTGAGAAAAGCCATTCGGTCAGGAGGTCTTTCCTCGCGGGATCCGAACCCCAGACCTCCCGCTCTTTAGTGCAATTGTCGCGTTTTGGAAAGTACTGGCTCAACATTAATAAATATCGCCTCGTTCCATTGCGCACATCTCGCACACGCGCATAATTACAAGAGCACGAGAGGCTTAAACACTGACAAAGTGTCTGTCGCGATAGCCGTTGCAAATCTGCGTCCTTCTCTGCTTTCAGTGATTATTGTTCAACTCGCTGCCCGTTTATTAGTGTTACATTACCATTCAATTATGTATCGTACATATTTATTTATTTATTTATTTATTTGCACGGAAATCTGTGGCATGCTAGCGCAACCTAATGGCTTACACCGGCCATGTACTACAGCGGCGTTTGCACATGCACGAGAGAATTCGTAGCGCTCTGTCGCACGTGCTTTTCAAAAGAGTTGCAGTTCATAATGTGAAAGTATGAACAAGCGATATAAAACATGTGCTCGTGTTTCGCGTAACGACATAGCTTCAATGTTTCATTTAATGGTAATGCCCGCGAAGAAGAACAAGAAGACGACATGATCAGGCACGCCTCATTCTGAAAAATATTAACGCCACAATCCTATGTTTGCAAATTCCTCGAGAACGTGTCACTTAACACCGCTGGTGAAATGATGTGCCCTTTGATGCCAGTATTTCCGACACTAGCAAACTGTCACGATAGCCATCGAAGATCTGCGTCTGTTCCTTCCTTTTGTGATTAGTGTTCATTTCACATCACCATTCGTTTATGTCCCATATATATTTATTTATTTGGACAGAAATCTCTGGCATTCGTAACTTAAGGCTTTCGCCGGCCATGTACACCAGCGGGCTTTGCACGTGCACGAAAGAATTCGTAGCGCTCTCGCACATGCTTTTCCAAAAAGTTGCACCTAAAGTTAATAATGTGAAAGCATGAACAAACGATATAGGAGAAGTGCTCGTGTTTCGCGTAACGACATAGCTTCATTGCTTAATATAATGGCAATGCCCGCGAAGAACAACAAGAAGTACAATTACATAATCGGGCACGCGCGCATTCTGAAAAACATCCTACGATTACAAATTCCTCGAAAACGCGTCGCTTAACACTGCTGGTGAAATGACGTGCCCCTTGATGCCAATGTTTCCGTCTCGGAAAACGTTCGCGTTTGGCGCAATTCATTTCTGAAAACTTCATTCCATGCGCCAGCTCAATTTTTGAATGCTTGCTTGCATGACTTAATTGCCTTAATCACCTTTGTAGAGCAACCAGTCCTTCCACGGGGAACGACAACAGGAACAACAAGTAGAATGACGTGAAGAGGAGCAAGGAGGGTTCCTAGCTTCATCGTGCAAAATATATTTAAGAACAGTGGCTCTTAAGTTGAAAATAGGCAAACGACGGCCAACAGCAATTTTAGCTAAGCTCTCGTGCATCGTAACAGCAAGGCAATCGTTTTTAAAAGTCCATTTTTACAAACGTACGAGCGAATGTACGCAGTGTGCGAAGCGTAACACTTTTTTTTTTTTAACGCATAATGCCTAAACGTCCAATTCTCGTTCAAAATCTCTACCGAGTGTCATCTGCCTACTGCCGATGGATGGCCTTGGTTGCGATTATTTTAGTGACGCAGCTTTCCATCATTTTTTGGTCCTCTGGGTGCACCTTTCCCATTCGCCATCAATCTCGACATTCGCAGATTTTAAATTCCATTCCAAGACGTGCTATTTCATAGCGCTGGTGAAATTGTGCGTCCTTTGATATTAAAGTTTGCAAAACATTGGAAAAATGCTTTCCAAAATCGTTTCGATATTTTACGCGTGCGACATAAAACACGCACTAACTCCGTTCATAATGTAACTAAATGAACAATAATTAGAAACGAAAAAAAAAAATAGAAAATAGAAAGTAAAAAATAAAAAAATAGAAAGAAAGAAAGAAATAACGAAACAAAGAAAACACAAGAAAAAGGGGGGGGGAGAAAAAATGATAATGCACTAAGAAAGAGGCACAGTTGCAATCGCTATATTTCCAAATTCTCGAGTTCTTCGGCGGCAAGAGTGTCGCTCGTCTTCTTGCCGTCGCAAGAAAAGGTCGACCAGTTCGAAACTGCAACTGCGTTTCATACTTTCCTGCGCTTCTAATGTTGACACGTGTCATTCTTTCCGGACAGATACCTTCCACCGGCTATCCAGAACAGCAGGGTTTGCATTTTCGCAAAAGAATTCGAAGTGCTACCGCAACCAATTTTCAACAACAATTCCAGCTAAAGTTAACACAAATGCCAGTAAGAACAAACGACAAAACAGATATGCGCGGTTTTTTTTTGGGGGGGGGGCCTGAACACGTCGTTCCGATATTTAATCGGCCAATTGAGGAATTTCACTTGATGATGATGATTTTTTTTAGCGGTGGTTACTACTGAGGCACCACAGGAGAGGCACACTCATGATGCACGAGACGAAATGGTAAATTCGGAGGGACAATCTTTTTAACGGAAGGAAGCGTTCCAGGCCTACGTTTAGGGCTCCTGCCCGGCATTTGCCGGCTATGAGGACTGAGAAAACTTGAGGTGGAAACAAAAAGGGGTGGAGGACGGTCCTTGTGGGAGTCGAACCCCACACCTCCCGCTCACGAGTCCGCTCTTTAATGACCCCGTGGCGGACAGACGACGACGATGCTGATGAAAAGTAGTCTGGCAAACGCGAATGCCACAATCCTCAAATTATCCATTCTGGTGGAAAACCTGCAACTTGTCATTGCTAGCGAAATAACGTGTCCATTAATGCCCGTGTTACATTTCCGGTAAAATAATGGCATATTGAGGCATCATCTTATGCAAATTTCGATCCATTCTTCGAACATTTATTTGTCGCTTCCCGAGCATGCATCAACGAATAGGTTTCATCTGCATTCCTGGACGACGTGCACGTGCACCAAAAAAAAAAGGGGGGGCGGGGTTCCTGGCTTTAAGGTACACATTTATTTTACGACAGCTTCCCGGGACTTCGCTTTCAACCTCCTGGTTTGTGTTTAAACGCTTTCCTGGCGTAGGTCGTGCCCCAATCAAATTAAATGGGGAAGAGAGAGAGAGAGAGGGGGGAGGATGCACGATTTCACACATGCGTAGCTGAACAACTTTCACCGGCTACCTCGAACACCTGGTTTTTCCGTTTTCGCGAAATAATTCGTATCACTATAGGGCACATACTTTACAGGAAAAGTTAATTCTGCCATTTTAATCGCCGCGCATCCACAAGTGAGAATAACAATAATAATAATAATAATAATAATAATAATAATAATAATAATAATAATAATACAAATAATAACAATAATAATACACTTCCAGAAAAAGGGCCGTAAATTAATAACTTTAAAGCAAGGACAAACGACAAGCAAAACCAACAACATGACATGTACAAATTCGCGTGGTATTCACAGTATATTTATTTCACAGCTCTCCTGCATGATGATGATGCTGATAGAGAAGTAACAGAAGAACGAAAACAAAAAGATAAATAAAGAGATGGAGCAGCACGAACAGGAAAAAAGTGAAGGCTTCCTAGCTTTTTTTCTTACGCATTATATTCAAGACAAGTGCGCAGCGCATGCAAATAACGAGAAATAGTAATATGGGCAGAGAGGTTGTTGATTGTAACAGATGACAATTAATTTATAATTCCATTTTTAACTCGACGTTACCAAGAGACGATAATGCACATATTTTACAGGAAAAGTTATTTTTGGCATTTTAACAGCCGTGCTTCCACAAGTGAGAATAATAATAATAATAATAATAATAATAATAATAATAGTAATACATTTCCAGAAAAAGGGCCGTAAATTAATAACATTAAAGCAAGGACAAACGACAATCAACACCAACAACATGACATGTACAAATTCGCGTGCTATTCACAGTATATTTATTTCAAAGCTCTCATGCATCATGATGTTGATGATGATGATAAAGAAGTAATAGAAGAAGAACACCAAAAAGAAAAATAAAGGGGTGGAGGAGCACGAACAGGAAAAAGTGGAGGCTTTTAAGCTTTTTCGTAGGAATTATGTTCAAGAGAAGTGCACAAGACATGCTAATCACGACAAATAGTAAAATGAGCAAAGAGTTATTTGATTATAACACATGGCAATCAATTTGTAATTCCATTTTTAACTGGACGTTACAAAGAGACCAGATTGCACATATTATACAGCAAAAGTAAATGTTGCCATTTTAACAGCCGTGCTTCCACAAGAGAGAATAATAATAATAATAATAATAATAATAATAATAATAATAATAGTAGTAGTAGTAGTGGTAGTAGTAGTAGTAGTAGTAGTAGTAGTAGTAGTAGTAGTAGTAGTAGTAGTAGTAGTAGTAGTATTAGTAGTAGTATTAGTAGTAGTAGTAGTAATAAATTTCCAGAAAAAGGGCCGTAAATAAATAACATTAAAGCAAAGACAAACGACAAGCAACACCAACTAAATGACATGTACAAATTCGCGTGGTATTCACAATATATTTATTTCACAGCTCTACTGCATGATGATGATGATGATGATGATGATGATGATGATGTTGATGTTGATGATGATAAAGAAGTAATAGAAGAACAAAATCAAAAAGATAAATAAAGGGATGGAGGAGCACGAATAGGAAAAAGTGAAGGCTAGCTAGCTTTTTCTTACGAATTATATTCAAGACAAAAGCGCAGCGCACGCAATTAACGAGAAATAGTAATATGGGCAAAGAGGTTGTTGATTGTAACACATGACAATCAATTTATAATTCCATTTTTAACTCGACGTTACCAAGAGACCATAGTGCACATATTTTACAATAAAAGTTAATTTTGCCATTTTAACAGCCGTGCTTCGAAAAGTGAGAATAACAATAATAATAATAATAATAATAATAATAATAATAATAATAATAATAATAATAATAAATTTCCAGCAAAAGGCCCGTAAATTAATAACTTTAAAGCAAGGACAAACGACAAGCAAAACCAACAAATGAAATGTACAAATTCGCGTGATATTCACATTATATTTATTTCACAGCTCTCCAGAATGGTGATGATGATGATGATGTTGATGATGATAAAGAAGTAATAAAAGAAGAAAAACAAAACGATAAATAAAGGGATAGAGGAGCACGAACAGGAAAAAAGTGAAGGCTTCCTACCTTTTTTTCTTACGCATTATATTCAAGACAAATGCGCAGAGCATGAAAATACCGCGAAATAGTAATATGGGCAAAGAGTTTGTTGATTGTAACAGATGACAATCAACTTATAATTGCATTTTTAACTCGACGTTACCAAGAGAAGATAGTGCACATATTTTACACGAAAAGTTATTTTTGGCATTTTAACAGCCGTGCTTCCGCAAGTGAGAATAATAATAATAATAATAATATTAATAATAATAATAATAATAATAATAATAATAATAATAATAATAATAATAATAGTAGTAGTAGTAGTAGTAGTAGTAGTGGTAGTAGTAGTAGTAGTAATACATTTCCAGCAAAAGGGCCGTATATAAATAACATTAAAGCAAGGACAAACGACAATCCACACCAACAACATGACATGTACAAATTCGCGTGCTATTCACAGTATATTTATTTCAAAGCTCTCATGCATCATGATGTTGATGATGATGATAAAGAAGTAATAGAAGAAGAACACCAAAAAGAAAAATAAAGGGGTGGAGGGGCACGAACAGGAAAAAGTGGAGGCTTTTAAGCTTTTTCGTAAGAATTATGTTCATGAGAAGTGCACACGACATGCTAATCACGACAAATAGTAAAATGAGCAAAGAGTTTGTTGATTATAACACATGGCAATCAATTTGTAATTCCATTTTTAACTGGACTTTACAAAGAGAACACAGTGCACATATTATACAGGAAAAGTAAAAGTTGCCATTTTAACAGCCGTGCTTCCACAAGAGAGAATAATGATAATAATAATAATAATAATAATAATAATAATAATAATAATAATAATAATAATAATAATAATAATAGTGGTAGTAGTAGTAGCAGTAGTAGTAGTAGTAGTAATAAATTTCCAGAAAAAGGGCCGTAAATAAATAACATTAAAGCAAAGACAAACGACAGGCAACACCAACTAAATGACATGTACAAATTCGCGTGGTATTCACAATATATTTATTTTACAGCTCTACTGCATGATGATGATGATGATGATGATGTTGATGATGATAAAGAAGTAATAGAAGAACAAAATCAAAAAGATAAATAAAGGGATGGAGGAGCACGAATAGGAAAAAGTGAAGGATAGCTAGCTTTTTCTTACGAATTATATTCAAGACAAAAGCGCAGCGCACGCAATTAACGAGAAATAGTAAAATGGGCAAAGAGTTTGTTGATTGTAACAGATGACAATCAATTTATAATTCCATTTTTAACTCGACGTTACCAAGAGACCATAGTGCACATATTTTACAATAAAAGTTAATTTTGCCATTTTAACAGCCGTGCTTCCAAAAGTGAGAGTAACAATAATAATAATAATAATAATAATAATAATAATAATAATAATAATAAATTTCCAGCAAAAGGGCCGTAAATTAATAACTTTAAAGCAAGGACAAACGACAAGCAAAACCAACAAATGAAATGTACAAATTCGCGTGATATTCACATTATATTTATTTCACAGCTCTCCAGGATGATGATGATGATGATGATGATGATGATGATGATGATAAAGAAGTAATAGAAGAAGAAAAACAAAACGATAAATAAAGGGATGGAGGAGCACGAACAGGAAATAAGTGTAGGCTTCCTACCTTTTTTTCTTACGCATTATATTCAAGACAAGTGCGCAGCGCATGAAAATAACGCGAAATAGTAATATGGGCAAAGAGTTTGTTGATTGTAACAGATGACAATCAATTTATATTTGCATTTTTAACTCGACGTTACCAAGAGACGATAGTGCACATATTTTACACGAAAAGTTATTTTTGGCATTTTAACAGCCGTGCTTCCACAAGTGAGAATAATAATAATAATAATAATAATAATAATAATAATAATAATAATAATAATAATAATAGTAGTAGTAGTAGTAGTAGTAGTAGTAGTAGTAGTAGTAGTAGTAGTAGTAGTAGTAGTAGTAGTAGTAATACATTTCCAGCAAAAGGGCCGTAAATTAATAAATTTAAAGCAAGGACAAACGACAAGCAACACCAACAAAATGACATGTACAAATTCGGTTGGTATTCACAGTATATTTATGTCACAGCTCTCTGCATGATGATGATGATGATGATGATGATGATGATGATGATGATGATGATGATAAAGAAGTAATAGAAGAAGAAAAACAAAAAATAAATAAAGGGATGGAGGTTCACGAACAGGAAAAAAGTGAAGGCTTCCTAGCCTTTTTTCTTACGCATTATATTCAAGACAAGTGCGCAGCGCATGCAAATAACGAGACATAGTAATATGGGCAAATAGTTTGTTGATTGCAACAGATGACAATCAATTTATAATTCCATTTTTAGCTCGACGTTACCAAGAGACGATAGTGCACATATTTTACAGGAAAGGTTATTTTTGCCATTTTAACAGTCGTGCTTCCACAAGGGAGAATAATATTAATAATAATAATAATAATAATAATAATAATAATAATAATAATAATAATAATGATAATAATAATAATAGTAGTAATAAATTTCCAGAAAAGGGCCGTAAATTAATAACATTAAAGCAAGGACAAACGACAATCCACACCAACAACATGACATGTACAAATTCGCGTGCTATTCACAGTATATTTATTTCAAAGCTCTCATGCATCAGGATGTTGATGATGATGATAAAGAAGTAATAGAAGAAGAACACCAAAAAGAAAAATAAAGGGGTGGAGGGTCACGAACAGGAAAAAGTGGAGGCTTTTAAGCTTTTTCGTAAGAATTCTGTTCATGAGAAGTGCACACGACATGCTAATCACGACAAATAGTAAATGAGCAAAGAGTTTGTTGATTATAACACATGACAATCAATTTGTAATTCGATTTTTAACTGGACTTTACAAAGACAACAGAGTGCACATATTATACAGGAAAAGTAAATGTTGCCATTTTAACAGCCGTGCTTCCACAAGAGAGAATAATAATAATAATAATAATAATAATAATAATAATAATAATAATAATAATAATAATAGTGGTAGTAGTAGCAGTAGTAGTAGTAGTAGTAGTAGTAGTAGTAGTAGTCGTAGTAGTAGTAGTAGTAGTAATAGTAGTAGTAGTAGTAATAAATTTCCAGAAAAAGGGCCGTAAATAAATAACATTAAAGCAAAGACAAACGACAAGCAACACCAACTAAATGACATGTACAAATTCGCGTGGTATTCACAATATATTTATTTCACAGCTCTACTGCATGTTGATGATGATGATGATGATGATGATGATGTTGATGATGATAAAGAAGTAATAGAAGAACAAAATCAAAAAGATAAATAAAGGGATGGAGCAGCACGAATAGGAAAAAGTGAAGGCTAGCTAGCTTTTTCTTACGAATTATATTCAAGACAAAAGCGCAGCGCACGCAATTAACGAGAAATAGTAATATGGGCAAAGAATTTGTTGATTGTAACAGATGACAATCAATTTATAATTCCATTTTTGACTCGACGTTACCAAGAGACCATAGTGCACATATTTTACAATAAAAGTTAATTTTGCCATTTTAACAGCCGTGCTTCGAAAAGTGAGAATAACAATAATAATAATAATAATAATAATAATAATAATAATAATAATAATAAAAACAATAATAATTATAATAATAATAATAATAAATTTCCAGCAAAAGGGCCGTAAATTAATAAATTTAAAGCAAGGACAAACGACAAGCAAAACCAACAAATGAAATGTACAAATTCGCGTGATATTCACATTATATTTATTTCACAGCTCTCCAGAATGGTGATGATGATGATGTTGATGATGATAAAGAAGTAATAGAAGAAGAAAAACAAAAAGATAAATAAAGTGATGGAGGTTTGCGAACAGGAACAAAGTGAAGGCTTCCTAGCCTTTTTTCTTACGCATTATATTCAAGACAAGTGCGCAGCGCATGCAAATAACGATAAATAGTAATATGGGCAAAGAGTTTGTTGATTGTAACAGATGACAATCAATTTATAATTGCATTTTTAACTCGACGTTACCAAGAGACGATAGTGCACATATTTTACAGGAAAAGTTATTTTTGCCATTTTAACAGCCGTGCTTCCACAAGGGTGAATAATAATAATAATAATAATAATAATAATAATAATAATAATAATAATAATAATAATAATAGTATAAAATTTCCAGAAAAAGGGCCGTAAATTAATAACATTAAAGCAAGGACAAACGACAATCAACACCAACAACATGACATGTACAAATTCGCGTGCTATTCACAGTATACTTATTTCACAGCTCTCATGCATCATGATGTTGATGATGATGATAAAGAAGTAATAGAAGAAGAACACTAAAAGGAAAAATAAAGGGGTGGAGGAGCACGAACAGGAAAAAGTGGAGGCTTCCTAGCTTTTTCGTAAGAATTATGTTCAAGAGAAGTGCACACGACATGCTAATCACGACAAATAGTAAAATGAGCAAAGAGTTTGTTGATTATAACACATGGCAATCAATTTGTAGTTCCATTTTTAACTGGACGTTACAAAGAGACCAGAGTGCACATATTATACAGGAAAAGTTAATTTTGGCATTTTAACAGCCGTGCTTCCACAAGTGAGAATAATAATAATAATGATAATAATAACAATAGTAGTAGTAATAATAATAATAATAATAATAATAATAATAATAATAATAATAAATTTCCAGAAAAAGGGCCGTAAATAAATAACATTAAAGCAAAGACAAACGACAAGCAACACCAACAACATGACTTGTACAAATTCGCGTGGTATTCACAATATATTTATTTCACAGCTCTCCTGCATGATGATGATGATGATGTTGATGATGATGATGATAAAGAAGTAATAGAAGAACAAAAACAAAAAACAAAAACAAAACAAAAAACAAAACGATAAATAAAGGGTTGGAGGAGCACGAATAAGAAAATGTGAAGGCTAGCCTAGTTTTTGTTACGAAATATATTCAAGACAAAAGCGCAGCGCATGCAAATAACGAGAAATAGTAATATGGGCAAAGAGTTTGTTGATTGTAACAGATGACAATCAATTTTTATAATTCCATTTTTAACTCGACGTTACCAAGAGACGATAGTGCACATATTTTACAGGAAAAGTTATTTTTGGCATTTTAACAGCCGTGCTTCCACAAGTGAGAATAATAATAATAACAATAATAGTAGTAGTAGTAGTAGTAGTAGTAGTAGTAGTAGTAGTAGTAGTAGTAGTGGTGGTAGTGGTAGTACTAGTAGTAATACATTTCCAGCAAAAGGGCCGTAAATTAATAACGTTAAAGAAAGGACAAACGACAAGCAACACCAACAAAATGACATGTACAAATTCGCGTGGTATTCACAGTATATTTATGTCACAGCTCTCCTGCATGATGATGATGATGATGATGATGATAAAGAAGTAATAGAATAAGAAAAACAAAAAGGAAAATAAAGGGATGGAGGTTCACGAACAGGAAAAAAGTGAAGGCTTCCTAGCCTTTTTTCTTACGCATTATATTCAAGACAAGTGCGCAGCGCATGCAAATAACGAGAAATAGTAATATGGGCAAAGAGTTTGTTGATTGAACAGATGACAATCAATTTATAATTCCATTTTTAGCTCGACGTTACCAAGAGACGATAGTGCACATATTTTAGAGGAAAAGTTATTTTTGCCATTTTAATAGCCGTGCTTCCACAAGGGAGAATAATAGTAATAATAATAATAATAATAATAATAATAATAATAATAACAATAATAGTAGTAGTAGTAGTGGTAGTAGTAGTAGTAGTAGTAGTAGTAGTAGTAGTGGTAGTAGTAGTAGTAGTAGTAGTAGTAGTAGTAGTAGTAGTAGTAGTAGTAGTAGTAGTAGTAGTAGTAGTAGTAATAAGTTTCCAGAAAAAGGGCCGTAAATAAATAACATTAAAGCAAAGACAAACGACAAGCAACACCAACAACATGACTTGTAAAAATTCGCGTGGTATTCACAATATATTTATTTCACAGCTCTCCTGCATGATGATGATGATGATGTTGATGATGATGATGATAAAGAAGTAATAGAAGAACAAAAACAAAAAACAAAAACAAAACAAAAAACAAAACGATAAATAAAGGGCTGGAGCAGCACGAATAAGAAAAAGTGAAGGCTAGCTAGCTTTTTGTTACGAATTATATTCAAGACAAAAGCGCAGCGCATGCAAATAACGAGAAATAGTAATATGGGCAAAGAGTTTGTTGATTGTAACAGATGACAATCAATTTATAATTCCATTTTTAACTCGACGTTACCAAGAGCCCGTAGTGCACATGTTTTACAGGAAAAGTTAATTTTGCCATTTTAACAGCCGTGCTTCCACAAGTGAAATAATAATAATAAAATAATAATAATAATAATAATAATAATAATAATAATAATAAATGTACTTTTTCGCATGCTATCCACAGTATATTTGTTTCACAGCACTAGTGCATGCATAAATAAATAGCTTTCACCGTCTGTCTGGAGGAATTTGTATACTGCATACAAACAGAGAAAGTAGAGGAAGAGGAAGAAGAAGAAGAAGAAGAAGAAGAATAAGAAGAAGAAGAAGAAAAGACTAAAAATAAAGTGGTGAAGGACCATTAAGAGGAAAAGCAGGAGGCTTCGCACATACTTTTCCAGAAAAGAGCGCCGAAAATTAATGACATTAAAAAAGGACAAACGACAAGCAATATAAACGTGATTAGTGTATTTCTGCCCTAATAATATTGCCATTTAAAAAGTCGTATTTCCACAATTAGTAGTGATAGTGTTAGTAGTATTGTAGTAGTAGTAGTAGTAGTAGTAGTAGTAGTAGTAGTAGTAGTAGTAGTAGTAGTAGTAGCAGCAGCAGCAGCAGCATTAGTATTAATAATAGTAATAGTAATAATAATAATAATTATAATAATAATAACAACAACAACAACCACCTTTAAGAGCAACAATACACCTACGTTTTCGCGTGCTATCCAGAGTATATGTATTTCACAGCTCTGGTGCATGCATAACTTAATAGCTCTCAAGGCCTGTCTGAAGCAATCTTTGTACTGCATACAAACAGAGAAAGAAGAAGAAGAAGAAGTAGGAGAAGGAGAGGAAGAGGAACAAGAAGAAGAAGAAGAAGAAGAAGAAGAAGTAAAATAAAGGGGTGAAGGACCATTAACAGGAAAAGCAGGAGGCTTCCTAGCTATATCGTGCGAATTATAATTAAGAGAAGTGCGCAAAACATGCAAATAACGACAAATAGCAATGTGAGCAAGGGATTTGTGCATTGTGATTATGGCAATCGATTCGTTATTCCATTTTTTCGGCTCCATTTCTACAAAAAAAAAAAAAAAAAAAAAAAAAGCAAATAATATGAATGGGAGAGTGATAAGGCAACCCGTGTATTTTCATAAATTGGTTCAAGAGTACAAATCCAGCTTCTGCACCGAGTGTAATTTGGCACTGCACATAAACTCAATTGTCACTATTTTAATAAACCAGGGAAATTTTAGCATTCTAACGTTATGACCGCTTTTCGTGCACTTTTCCCATCCGACGTTATTTTGCGCATTCACAGCGTTTTAATTCCGATTGAACACATGCTACCTCACAATACTGGTGAAATTACACGTCTTTTAATGCTATTTTTCAGTTTTGGAAAATATCGGTCAAATTCTTTCAAAAACCGTTTGATTTTTTTTTAAGCACAACACACACACACATTTGTAGGAAGATCTCAGCCAAGCGTAACCTTGACAGCTCTCGCCGGCTTTTGCATATCGACAATTGAATTGAACAAATGCAAATAACGCAAATAGCAATATAAGCTAAGAATCTGTGCACTGTAACATAATTTTTTAATATTCCCCATTTTACAAATCTATTTCCACAAACAAGGGATAAATAGCCATGTGCAAACTGGATACTTTCCTGACATGCATAAAACCGTAGTTTTTACCCAGGATCTTCACCGAATGTCATTTTCTTACTGCCGATAGCCTTATTTCGGATTGTTTTCATAAACCAGAGAATATAACATGTTTTGCTGCCCTAGGTGCACTTTTCCCGTTTGCCATTAATCTCGATATTCGCAGAATTTCAATGGTGATTGAAGATGTGGCACTTAACAATGCTAGAGATGTCGTGTGTCCATTAATGCTTATTTTAAGTCTTAGAGAATGTTTGGAGGATGCAAGTTTCAAACCATAAATGTATGTTGGCATTACTTTTTTTCTAGAGAGAGCTATAAGGGGGCGAGGGAAGAAGGGAGATTGCGTGCATTGCTTAATAGCTTCGCTCCTTATTGCTGACAGAATCAAGGGTAAGATTCCTGTTATTATAAATAGTTCGAGGTCCCGTTTTTTAGTATAAAGACACCTGGTCCACGCCAGAAATTCATCAAGTCAAACTTAATAATTGTTAATGTTAAATCAAACGACAATCATATCAATGATCATGATAGCACAGAAAATAAAGTAAAATTGAAGAGTATTCAACAAGCAATAAAAAAATCTCTGTATACTTCATCAAAATATTAGAGCACTTAGAAGCAAAACAGATGAATTATTAAACAGCTTAACTAGTGACAATATAAAACCACATATTATCTGCCTATCTGAACATAATTGGAAACAACAGGAATTATCACAATTGTCATTACATGGTTATTGTTTGGGAGCAGGAGCTTCAAGAAAAAAACTAAATAACGGAGGAGTTTGCATTTATGTCGGGCAGGATATACCATACAAAACATTAGACGTATCAAAATTTAATTCAGAACAGGACATTGAATTATGCACAAACCAGTTAGATAGCAACAATACAAAAATAATTTTAATTGCTATTTATCGCTCGCCGTTAGGAAACTTTGAAACTTTCTTGATGAAGCTTGAAGATATCTTAAACTTTTTATTTAAGCCTAAACATGAAATAATTATTTGTGGAGACATAAACATTGATTACTTAATGCCAAGTGTAAGAATGAATCGACCGAATTCCCTTCTAACTGCATATAATATGGTTCATACAATTAACTTTCCCACCAGGACTGATAAAAACTCTAGCACAGCAATAGATAATATATTTGTAAATTTAGACAAACTGTCATTATATTCTGTGTCTTCATTGATCAATGGTCTCTCTGACCATGATTGCTCAAGTAATAATGGGGAGAAAAAAAATCTACAATAAGACTCAAAGAATGTTATAGATATATAAAATATAGAGATATTAATGATGCTAACCTCAATATAATGGTGGAGACTCTTCGACAAGAATCGTGGAATAGTGCTTTTACAGTGCAAATGATGTTAACAGTAAATTCAACAATTTTTTTACACATTTTTAAATTGCATTTTGAAGCATATTTCCCACTAAAAATAATAATAATAATAATAATAATAATAATAATAATAATAATAATAATAATAATAAAAATAAAAATAGAACTTATAATATGAGCAGGGAAT
This sequence comes from Metallyticus violacea, assembly GCA_030762175.1. Lineage (NCBI taxonomy): Eukaryota > Metazoa > Arthropoda > Insecta > Mantodea > Metallyticidae > Metallyticus > Metallyticus violacea. Next base: position 103,376,895 of record CM060836.1, on the reverse strand, counting down.
GGTTAACCTAAGGAATTAAAAAATCTTGTCAACATAAAAGGCAATTATATAATGAGCAAAAGCTCAGTAAAGACCCTAAATTAAATATACATTTTAGAAAGTATTGTAAAATACTTAGGAAAGTCATAATAGCAGCGAAAGGCCTCCATTACCAAACACTTATCAATCAGTCAAAAAAAAAATAAAAATGTAATAAAACAAGCAACAGGCAAAAATCTGCAACAAGGTGATGCAATAATCTTAAATATTAACAATCAGGAGATACAATACCCTGCAGACGTAGCAAATGAGTTTAATGATTACTTTCTTAGTGTAATAAAAATTTTAAATTTATATTCTGGTGATAAAAGAGATGCTTTAAAAAGTTTACAATCATCAACTCCCCCTCATAATAATGAATTCAAACCAGGTATCACTACCCCACTAGAAATTAGTAATATCATTAGGAAACTAAAATCAAAAAACTCTTCTGGCTATGATGAGATCAACAGCAAAGTCATAAAGGCCTGTGCAAAGGAAATTAGTACCCCCCTTAGTCACTTGTGTAATGAATCTTTAGCATTGGGTGTATTTCCTGAGAGGCTAAAATATTCAATAGTGAGGCCTCTGTATACAAAAAGGGAGAAAAGATAAATGTCTCTAATTAAAGACCTATAGCTATTTCACTTACATTTTCTTAGGTGTTTGAGAAAGTAATGTACAATAGGCTTTACCATTACCTTGAAAGTAACAATATTCTAGTTAGTGATCAGTTTGGCTTTAGAAAAGGAATTTCAACAGAAAATGCAATCTATAAACTCATTAATGAAATTTTAACTGCATTTAATGAAAGAGCACATGTAGGAGGAATATTTTGTGAATTAGCTAAGGCTTTTCACTGTGTCAATCATGAAATTCTGATAGATAAATTAGCTTTCTATGGAATAAAAAACCAATATTTAAAATGGTTTATATCCTACCTTGACAAAAGGAAACAAAAAGTAGTGATAAATTGTCCCTTCAATAATGAAAGCAATGCATCAGAGTGGGGAATGATTATCCAAGATGTAGGAAATGCTGTTCCATTTCTAGGTGACACAAGCATATTGATAAATGGAAAGAGCCTTAATGATTGTGCCATTAAATTAAATTTGGTTCTCAGTTCATTGTGTGTATGGTTCAAAGCAAACAAATTATCTCTAAATCTAGATTGAAACAAATGTTATGAAATTCATTACTCACACATCTCCAGATCCACAATTACAGATAGGATATTATAACAGTGTACTTTCACAAACCAAATATATTAAATTCCTTGGTTTAATAATTGATAACCATCTCAATTGGAAAGATCACATTGATCTTATTACACCTAAACTAAGCAGTGCATGCTATGCAATACGTGCATTAGTAATGTTGCAGTCAATTAAGAATTTAAAACTAGTTTATTATGCTTATTTCAACTCAATAATGAAGTACGGTAACACAGTAGACATTCATGCAGAAAACTCTTTAGGAAATTTGAAATTTTAACTCTTCCTTGCGAATATATTGTATCTCTCGTGAACTTTTATTTATGAAATAAACAAAAATTTATTCAAAATCAAAATATACATGACAAGAATACTAGACAAAAAGCAAATCTACATCGCCCGATTTCACCACTTTCATGCCATCAAAATGGCGTTTATTATGAGTGCATTTTAGTATACAATGCTCTTCCCTCTAGCCTAAAAGCCTTAATAAACCATGACAATTCCTTTAAATCTGCTCTTAGAAAATACCTATGTAAAAAGGCCTATTATTCCGTAAAGCAATATATGAGTCACAATAGTATACTGCACAACATATCAATCAATGTACATGTAAATACGTATTAATAAAAGTTGTATGATTGATTTGTCTGTTTTAGGTGTTGGTTGAGTTGTTCTAAGTGTTCTTTTTATTTTTATTGTAATTATTCATGTAGATGTAAACACATTTTTGTAAATACAGATCGAAAACTATTGTGGTATTCGTATATGACAAGTTAAATGTTCGTAGGTCTCTGTGGCTGCTTCACGAACTCACTGAATGCTCCGAGAACTAAGCTAAACAAAACTAGCCCCTTAGCACATATTTTTTAAGAAAAGTGCACCGAAAATGAATAGCATTAAAGTAAGAACAAACGACAAGCAGTAACAGCGTGCGTTTAGTGTATGGCTGCCGTAATAATTTTGCCATTTAATCAATCGTACTTGCACAAGTAGTAGTAGTAGTAGTAGTAGTAGTAGTAGTAGTAGTAGTATAAGCAAGGAAGTGCTGCAGTGAAACAGCATGGAAATCATTAATGCTATTTCCACAAACAGGGGAATATTACGCGTGGGCGTAACGTGCAATCGGTGCACTTTCCTGGAATGCACAAAGCTTAATAGATTTAGTTTTCCCTCAAAATCTGTACCCAATGTCACTTCCCTACTGCCGATAGCCTTATATGTGATTATTTTAATAAACCAGATAAAAGTTTGACTTTCTAACATTTATGCTGCTTTAGGTGCACTTACCCCATTCGCCATTAATCTCTGCACTTCTTTGTATCGTCACCTCCACCACCACCACCGTCGCCGTCGTCGTCGTTGCTGTTATTATTCTGGCACTCCGCGAAACTCTTGAACGTGCGCCGTTTCTCGAAACCACCTAAATGACCAAGACAACGCAAATCGCTCATTCTGAATTAATGTAACGTGTTAAAATTGACGATGCAACGACGCACCGCGGGCTAGATATTTCACACGAGCACAAGGTGATCCGATCCATCATGGTCGCCATGCAACATGCACTTACTTCCGTACTTGTGGCCCGCCTCTAGCGCGAACGACCTCCCTGCCCTGCTCCTCGCTCGACACTGCTGGTCGCGCACGATTAATTTACGCTCTCGACTCGAGTGCAGCACCGGTCCCGAGCGGAGGCAGAAAGTAGTGCCACTTGCGCAGATATGGGCAAGTAACCGGCCTCTTGACGTGAATGTTCACATGGCCGAGCGGTTAGAGTGACTCGCTAGCAAACCGGAGGTGTGAGGTTCGAATCCTGGACGGGGGCTAGAATTTTTTTTTTTTTTTAATCTTTATTTTTATTTTATTTCATTTTTACTTATGGATGAAATTGAGCGACATCTGCCACCATTATGATGGTTTTCTCGCTAACATGGTGCCCCGCTAACTTTATATTTACGAATTTTTCTCTGCTCAAGTACAAAGGGTTTTCCCTTGTTACGATGATTTTGCCGCCTACTCGGTAGCACACCACACCCTATCAATTTACATTTTCCAAAAGAAATTTCCGAGTCATTCTTTCCGGCCCAAGTAGGCTGCAGCGCCAGCTAAAGTAGCTTCCCGTTCGCTCTCTTTCTGAACTTCATTGCCCAGTGCACTGTGGGATGCTTCTGCTCGTCTCACACACCGCTGATGTTAGCTAACATCCTTTCGAGTTAACGCGATAGTAGCCGTAACACCGTTCTCATTGTTAAGTGCAGATTTCTCGTAAATATTCTCAGCGTAGCTTTTACATTTACCGCGACCATCCAGGCAGAAAAACGGAATCAAAAAGACGCATATCCAGCCCAAATGCCTTTTTAATGCTTCTTCTTTGGAAAGCTGCAAAAGTTGCGGGCGCGCGCAATGTTCAAAAAAGGCCCTTCGCTTAGGCTAGTGGTCCAAATTTGCTAGTTTTTTGAACGCGGTAAATCATTTGTTGATTCGCGCTTATTTGCCGAGTTTCGTCGAGAAACTCGGCAAATAAGCGCTTTTAAATGAGCTGATCCAAGAATTAACTTATTACATTGAACACAATTGACTACTGCAAATGTTTTAATACTCCGATAATTATAGTTACAAGATTTCCTCAGAAATCCTGTAACTGAAAGTAGCTTAAGGTATTGAAGTATTCCAAGGCGCATTTCAGTATGCTAAATAATTGCCATACTATTTAAAAGGATGTCAAACAAGAAATGTGATGAAATGGTCTATAATATGACCGTGTGAAATAGAGGAGGAAGCGTTAGCAAAATTAGCTCAAAAGTTTTCCATGGCTGCTAGGAATAAACACAATGAAGGCGCTATCAAGCTTATTACTATGCATGTGGCTTTACATTTTTCAGAATGACAATTTTCTCTCGGTTGGTGGCACCAAGCTCAGAAAGCGTTTTCACCGGTAAACCAAACGCTAACAACAAACTTTCTAACAGCATTTTTATATGATTGCAAACGACTCTGAGCAAATAATGTGTATTATTAGGTCCATAAATTGCATTACTGCTCCTGGAATTGATTATATTCCGAGAATATTTCACAAATGTTGTTATCTTGAACTATCGATACCCTTTTTTCCATTATGAGCGCCTTCCTTGAAAAAGCTATAATCTCCGATGTGCTGAAGATTGCCAAGAAAACTTTTCCTTATATAAAGAGGGACAAAACCGCGCTAAAAATAACAGCAAATCAATTTCCATTCTGCCAGTTAGCTCCGCCACAATCCTTCAAGGTACTATTAAAAAAAGAGCAGTAAGTTTAATTTGCACTGTAAATCTGTTTTCCTAATTGTCAGAATTAATTAATAATAATAGTGTACACCATTGCTGCATTATCTACATTTATGGAAAGAATTCATGAAACGTAGCAGCATTTGCATGTATGCAACGGACTCTGAGGAAAAAACGTGCATTATTAGGTAAAATCAATTTTAAATCTTCTCTGGAATTCATAAGATTTTAATAATAGCGCTTCAAGTTTGCAGCCTTAATCAACTATGCCCTTTATTTGCATTGTAAATACCTGCTTCGGAAAGGCCTTTTTCCCTGATGAGCTGAAGATTGCCAAGGCAATTACTGTTTATAAAATGAGGGAGAAAACCTCGCTTAAAATAATTGCAAATCAATTTCCATTCTGCAAGCTCTCTCCGTCGAATTCCTTCAGCCTGTTATTCGCAATAGAGCCGAAAGTTTAATTTGCGCCTTAAATCGCTTTCCTAGATATCGGCATTTATTTTCTAATAATCCAGTGCACCTTTGCCACATTATCCATAATTATGGAAGCAATCAGTGAAACCGAGCAGCATATGCTTGAATGCAACTGACTCTGCTTAACATTGTGCGTTATTAGGTCAATAAATCGTAAATGTTCTCCTGCGATCGATGATATTCCCATAATATTACTTACATTTCTGTTCTTGACCTACCGATGCCCTTTATTTGCAATATAAATGCCCTCCTTGAAAAAAAAACTGTTTTCTCCGATGGGCTGAAGTTTGCCAAGGCAATTTAAGTTTCAACAATAGGGACCAAACCACGCTAAAGATGGCCGTTATCAATTTCTATTCTATCAGCTATATTCGCCGAAATTCTTCAACGCGCTATTCACAAAAGAGCAGTAAGTTTTATGTACACAGCAAACAAGTTCCACAGTTGTCAGAAATTATTTTCAATCATCAAGTCCAAGAATTAATGAAACTGAGCAGCATTTTCATGTCTGCAACAGACTCTGATGAAACGATGTGCATTATTAAGTGAATAAATCGTAAATAATCTCTGCGATTGGTAATAAATCAACAATAGTGCTTAACGTTTGTAGCCTTGAAAAATAATGCCCTTTACTTGCATTATAACTGCCTACCTTGGAAACACTATTTTCCCCGAGTAGCTAAAGATTGCAAAGGAACTTTCTGGCTGTATAAGGAGCGAGAAAAGCGCTCTAAAAATGAGTGCAAATCAATTTCTGTTCTGCCAGCTATCTCCGCCGAAATCCTTCAGCCTGTCACTCACGAAAGAGCAGAGTAAGTTAAATTTTGCGCCTTAAATCTGTTCCCCAGTTATCGGCATTGATTTTATAGTCATCCAGTCCACCCACCATAGCTGCACTATCTACATTTGTCAGCAATAATTAGTAAAACTGACCACCATTTGCATGTCTCCAACAGACCGTGATGAAACGATGTGCATTATTAGGCAAATAAATCGTAAATCTTCTCTGGAGCTCACGATATTTGTAAGTAGTGCTTAAAGTTTGCAAACACTACACACGAAATTACTACTCTCTACAATTGATAATAATTCAATAATAGTGCTTAAAGTTAGTAGCCGTGTAGCAGAATGCCCTTTACTTGCATTATAACTGCCTTTCTTTGGAAAGGGTGTTTTTTTTCCCCGAGGTTTAATCGACCAGGAGTTTTTTTTTATGGACAATGTTCTGAAATCTGTGGAGCAAATCACAGTTTCATACCAATTGTAACAGAAAGAACATCCTTTGGTTCTCTCCTATCTTCAATTTAACAAATATATAGATTATCACCAGTGATAAAAGTTAGTTAATTTGGTAACATAAGTATGTCATACTGAAATAAATAATACCTTTATATCCCACAAATAATACGTATAAGATGAATATATTTAGTAAAATATTTCACATTAACATTTTTCAATACATCAGTATTAATAAACCTTCTCTTAAACACAGTAAATCAACTTTTCAAATGCTACAGCTTCATTGATAATAATTCAATAATAGTGCTTAAAGTTAGTAGCCGTGTAGCAGAATGCCCTTTACTTGCATTATAACTGCCTTTCTTTGGAAAGGGTGTTTTTTTTCCCCGAGGTTTAATCGACCAGGAGTTTTTTTTTATGGGCAATGTTCTGAAATCTGTGGAGCAAATCACAGTTTCATACCAATTGTAACAGAAAGAACATCCTTTGGTTCTCTCCTATCTTCAATTTAACAAATATATAGATTATCACCAGTGATAAAAGTTAGTTAATTTGGTAACATAAGTATGTCATACTGAAATAAATAATACCTTTATATCCCACAAATAATACGTATAAGATGAATATATTTAGTAATATATTTCACATTAACATTTTTCAATACATCAGTATTAATAAACCTTCTCTTAAACACACTAAATCAGCTTTTCAAATGCTACAGCTTCATTTAACTGATAATTATAGCTAATTTATTCTCGAGATTTGACCCTTCCTCTTCAATTAATGATATAATTTTCAATTGGTTAAGAACTGTCTTAGGACTTGTTATTCTTCCTTTAACACTATGATTTATTCCTTCACCAAGAATTTTCTTATGACATATCATTACTAATAAACTACATAATGAATTTAAACTATTATTAGGAAGGAAAAAAAATCAATAAAGGAGTAACTCTAATTATCATTTCCACATTTTCTATTATTTTATATAATAATTTTTTAGGATTATTTCCTTACATTTTTACTAGAACAAGTCATCTAGCTATAACTTTATCTCTAGCTTTACCATTCTGAGTTTCTTTTATATTATTCGGGTGAATTAATAATTCAAAACATATATTCACTCACTTAGTTCCCCAAAACGCTCCTGGTCTTCTTATACCATTTATAGTTTGCATTGAAACGGTTAGAAATATTATCCGACCAGGAACTTTATCTGTACATCTAGCAGCCAACATAATTGCAGGGCATCTTTTATTAACATTACTAGGTAATACAAGAAGAGCATCAACATTTTACATTCTTCCCATCCTAATTCTAGTTCAAATTGTATTATTAGTTTTAGAATTAGTCGTAACTGTTATTCAGTCTTATGTATTTGCTATTCTAAGAACTTTATACTCTAGAGAAACAAACTAATGTCAACAAATCATCCTTACCATTTAGTCACTTACAGTCCATGGCCTATCATTGCATCATTTAGAATTATAATTACAATAATTGGATTTATAAAATGTGCAATCAACTCGACGAAAATCGAATATTTATAGGAACTATAATTTTAGTCATTACTATTATTCAACGATGACGAGATGTTATTCGAGAAAGAACATATCAAGGATGTCATACTAGCATAGTAATAGCAGGATTACGATGAGGAATAATCTTATTTATTGTATCAGAAAATGTCTTTTTATTTCATTTTTTTTTTAACTTTCTTATAAAGAAGACTTACTCCTACAATTGAACTCAGAGTAGAATGACCTCCTATTGGAATTAAGCCCTTTAACCCTTTATTAATTCCTCTTCTTAACACTACAGTGCTCCTAGCTTCTGCTATTACTATTACCTGGAGACATCATAGATTACTTAAAACAATTTTGCCCAAGCCACACGAGGATTATTACTAACAATCATTTTAGAAGTATACTTCACTATATTACAACTATGTGTATACTATGAAGCACCTTTTACTATTGCTGATTCAGTATTTGGATCAATTTTCTTTGTAGCAACAGGATTTCGTGGTTTACACGTAATTATTGGAACTACTTATCTTCTAGTTTGTTATTACCGAATACTATCTATTCACTTAAGATTGCAAAGGTATTTACTGACTGCATAAGGAGGGAGAAAAGCGCTCTAAAAATAAGTGCAAATCAATTTCTATTCAGCCAGCTATCTCCGCCGAAATCCTTCAGCCTGTCACTCGCGAAAGAGCAGTAAGTTAAATTTACGCTTTAAAACTGTTTCCTAGTTATCGGCATTGATTTTATAATCATCCGGTCCACCCAAAATAGCTGCACTATCTACATTTATCAGAAAGAATTAGTAGACCTGGCCAGTATTTGCATGTCTGCAACAGACCGTGATGAAACAAAGTGCATTATAAGGCAAATGAATCGTAAATCTTCTCTGGAGCTGACGATATTTGTAAATAGTACTTAAAGTTTGCAAACACTACGCATGAAACTACTACTTCAAAAATCTCACTGATGCTCTGCAATATACATTAAGCTCATTTTGCTGCCAAAACCCACTCATCCCGCATAGCTACGGTGCCCAAATTTGGTTTGCACACTTGCCGAAACGTTCTCTCTGCCTTTCCGTGTTCATTTCGCTGCCGACTTATCATTTTCAGGAAAGTCCGAGCCGCGAAGGAATTGGCGTGTTTCGCGAGCTTTAATGTTAAAATATTGGGCCAAAAGGGCCGAACTGCCCTGGGGAGTCTCGCAAGTGTTTCTCCTTGCTCCTACAACGTCTTTTTTCCGCGATTGCTTGCCTGCTTTTCGGTATAAACGTGCACGCGCATGTCGCGGAGCTTGGCTGAAAACGCTAGCGCCCGGCAGCATGCCTGTCGCGTGCCAGAGAGTTTGGCTGCACTCCGACTTAGGAGGTGGGGCTCCGAGCGGGCGCGTAGCAATTTGCAACGAATCGATTTTTAAGGCCATTTTTATAGCTACAGTGCCCAAATTTGGTTTGCACACTTGCCGAAATTTTCTCTCTGCCTTTTTTGCCGCCGACTTATCATTTTCAGGATAGTCCGGAGCCGCGTAGCAACTGGCGTGTTTCGCGAAATTTAAAATTAAAATATTGGGCCAAAAGGCCCGAACTGCCATCGGAAGTCTCGCAAGTGCTTCTTCTTCCTCCTACAATGCCTTTTTCCGCGATTGCTTGCCTGCTTTTCGGTATAAACGTGCACGCGCATGTCGCGGAGCTTGGCTGCAAAAGGCTAGCGCCCGGCAGCATGCCTGTCGCGTGCCAGTGAGTTTGGCTGCACTCCGACTTAGAAGGTGGGGCTCCGAGCGGGCGCGTAGCAATTAGCAACGAATCGATTTTTAAGGCCATTTTTTTAGCTACAGTGCCCAAATTTGGTTTGCACACTTGCCGAAACGTTCTCTCTGCCTTTTTTGCTGCCGAATTATCATTTTCAGGATAGTCCGGAGCCGCGTAGCAACTGGCGTGTTTCGCGAGTTTTAAAATTAAAATATTTGGCCAAAAGGCCCGAACTGCCATCGGAAGTCTCGCAAGTGCTTCTTCTTCCTCCTACAATGCCTTTTTCCGCGATTGCTTGCCTGCTTTTCGGTATAAACGTGCACGCGCATGTCGCGGAGCTTGGCTGCAAAAGGCTAGCGCCCGGCAGCATGCCTGTCGCGTGCCAGTGATTTTGGCTGCACTCCGACTTAGAAGGTGGGGCTCCGAGCGGGCGCGTAGCAATTAGCAACGAATCGATTTTTAAGGCCATTTTTTAGCTACAGTGGCCAAATTTGGTTTGCACACCTGCCGAAACGTTCTCTCTGCCTTTTTTGCTGCCGACTTATCATTTTCAGGATAGTCCGGAGCCGCGTAGCAACTGGCGTGTTTCGCGAGTTTTAAAATTAAAATATTTGGCCAAAAGGGCCGAACTGCCATCGGAAGTCTCGCAAGTGCTTCTTCTTCCTCCTACAATGCCTTTTTCCGCGATTGCTTGCCTGCTTTTCGGTATAAACGTGCACGCGCATGTCGCGGAGCTTGGCTGCAAAAGGCTAGCGCCCGGCAGCATGCCTGTCGCGTGCCAGAGAGTTTGGCTGCACTCCGACTTAGGAGGTGGGGCTCCGAGCGGGCGCGTAGCAATTAGCAACGAATCGATTTTTAAGGCCATTTTTATAGCTACAGTGCCCAAATTTGGTTTGCACACTTGCCGAAACGTTCTCTCTGCCTTCCCTTGTTCATTTTGCTGCCGACTTTTCATTTTCAGGAAAGTCCGGAGCCGCATAGCAATTAGCAAGTTTCGGCAGCTTTCAAATGAAAATATTGGGCCAAAAGGGCCGAACTGCCATTGGAAGTGTCGCAAGTGCTTCTTATTCCTCCTACACTGTCTTTTTCCGCGGTTCATTTGCTGCATTTCGATATTATCGCGAACACATGTATGTCATGGAGCCACTTTTTGCCGGGAGTCTTCCTCTCGCGCGCTAGAGTGTTTGCGTGCAGTCCCACTTCTGAGGCGGGGCTCCGAACAGGTAGCGTTGCACTTAGCAATTAAAACTCTATTTTTAGAGCTACAGTGCCCACGTTTGGTTCTCGCACTGCATGCAACCTTCATTCCGGTCTCCGATGCTTATTTTTGCTGCCGACTTTGCAGTTATAAAAAAGTCCTCAGGCGCGTGGCACTTAGATTATATTTGGATTTCTTTAGAAATCGAGTAACTGAAAGTAGCTTAACGTATTAAAACACTCCAGGACGCATTTGAAAATTCCCATACTATTTCAAGGGATCTAAAACTTGAAATTTTACTGAGTCTTGGTTATGAATAGAGCAAGCGTCAGCAAAATACGACTGAAAGATACCTATGGCTGCTAGGAATAAAAATTAATTACAGAATAAAGACGCCAAGAAGCACAAAACCATGCACGTGGCTTTAAATTATGCAGAACGACAATTTTGGTTCAGTTGGTGGCACCGAGGTCAGAGAGCATTTACACCAGTAAAGCTAAAAACAAGGTTTCGAACAGCATACGTATATCTGCAACCGAATCTGATGAAACAATACGTGTAAATAGATCCATAAATTGTAAATCTTTTGCTACAATTGATAATGTTTCTTTAGCGGTGACAGCTATCTCGGCCGAAATCCTTCCACGTGCTATTCACAGCGGAGCAGTAAGTTTAATTTACGCAGCAAAAAAAAAAAAAAAAAGGATGCTAGTTATTAGAAATGATTAATTGTCATCAAGTCCGCCATTGCTGCATCATGTACATGTAATAGGACGAATGAATGAAACTTAGCAGCCTTTACAAGTCTGCAACAGACACGGATGAAACAATGTGCATTATTAGGTAAGTAAATTGTAAATCATCTCTGGAATTGATGATATTTCTATAGCAGTGCTTAATGTTTGTAACCTTGAACGATAAAGCCCTTTATTTGCATTATAAATGCCTTCCTTGGAAGGGCTCTTTTCCCCGAGTAGCTGAAGATCGCCAAGGCAATTACTGGTTATATAAAGAGGGAGAAAAGCGCTCTAAAATTAATTGCAAATCAATTTCCATTCTGCCAGGTATCTCCGCCCAATTCCTTCGGCCTGTCGATATTCGCAATAGAGCAGTAAGTTTAATTGTGCGCTTTTAAATCTGTTTCCTAGTTGTCGCCATTAATTTTATGACGATCCTTTGCTGCATTATCTACATTTATGGAAACAAGTGGTGAAACCGGGCAGCATTTCCACGTCTGCAACGGACTCGGACGAATCAAGATGTGTGATTAGGTCAATAAATTGTAAATGCTCTCCTGGGATTGATGATATTTCACACTTTGCCACACAAAGTTTCTTGTCAGGAACTACCGATGCGCTTTATTTCCAACATAAATGCCTTCCTTGAACCTCCGATGTGCTGAAGGTTGCCCAGGCAACAATTGTTTATATAAAGAGGGACCAAACCCGCGAGAAGAAGGAGAGCAAATACATTTCTGTTCTGCCAGTCATCTCCGCCGAAATCCTCACAACAGAGCAGCAAGTCTAATTTACGCCGTAAAACTGTTATCCAGCTATCAGAAGAATTGATTTATAACGATCAGGTCCACCATTGCCGCATCATCTACATTTACTACCAAGAATTATTGAAACTGAGCAGCATTTGCATGTCTGCAAAGACTCTGATGAAACAATGTGCGTCATTAAGTCAATGAATCGTAAATATTCTCTGCATTGATAACATTTCTATAATAGTGCTTAAAGTTCGTAGCCTCGAACGATAATGCCCTTTATTTGCATTGTAAGTGCAATCCGCGGAAATGCTATTTTTCTCGAGTAGCTGAACATTGTCGAGGCCGTTGCCGATGATGTAAAGAGGGAGAACACCGCGCTGAAAAATAAATGCAAATCAATTTCTATTCTTCCGCCGAATTCCTTCAGCCTGTCATTCGCATTAGAGCAGTAAGTTCAAATTACGCTTTAAATCTGTTTGGTAATTATCGGCATTCATTTTATAGTAATCCATTCCTCCTTCGCTGCATTAACTACATTCGTGGAAACAATTAGTGAAACCGAGCGGCATTTGCTCGTCTGCAAACACTTTACGAATAAGATGCTTTGGTTCTCAAAATTCCTAACTCGTTGCCGCAAGATCTGAGGGGGGGAAAAAGAAGAAAAAAAATATATAATCCAATTCTCATTGGCCTCTTTCTCGGGCCAAAACTTAATTCTTATGCGCTATACGCTGTACAATTAAGGCTGATGATTATCGCCCCGCTACAGACATGCTAGCGCGAATTCTACTCCTTTCCTCTATTTGTAAATGTGTTGGGAATTTATCCAGTGCACTGCCCCTTCCTATTAGGCGAACCGAAGGTAAACGATTTAGCAAATTAGGTGTTTCGCACTGTTATGGCATCTTAATTGCCACCCGGTCGTGCACATTAATCTGCCGAAAGATTAACGACGCGTTCTTCGCTTGCATAATGTAATATTAATTGCAACGTGCAAGTGAAGAGAGCAATGCTTTGAGATGATATGAGGCGCAATTTCTGCTTTTTGAGACTCAATAACGAACATGACTGAAACCTGAATTTTATAATTGGTTCGCTCGGTGCATAAAAAGCCTCGTGCAACGTTGGGAAGAATAACGGACACCACATTTGTCTTAATTTAAGGGAAATTATTAGAACAATTGGAAGGCACCATCGTGCATTTTACTGTGCCGGTGAACGCGGCATTCTAACCTTTATCCGAAAGCGGGGGGAGGGGTTAGGACGAGGAACAGATATCTGCAAATTGAGAAGAAACGGGAGAATTAAATTACTGTGCTGGTTCAGGTCAGAAGCACGATAGGAAAGACTTGGATTCCGCCATCTCCTGCTGTTACAATAGCACCGTTGTTCTTCGAACCGGTAATCTAACGGTTGGGGCGATGGGTGACGCAAGCGGCCTAGCGAGATATCTCGCGTAGCAGATTACCTTGAAACGGGGAAGTCCAGCAGATATCTCTGTTTATGTTGAAGGAATAACAAGAGGCACAAGAGTTGGTCCACGCGTCAAGCTAGCGTTCGAGCGGGCCCGGTTTAGATTCCCGCCATCGGGAGCAATGACAAAGAATTATGATAAAAAAAATGATAGTTTCTTCGCCATTTGGTAATTACAGGCTTTGTCAAAGGAACAAAGGAGAATCAGGCCTAAGGTCTGTGGATGAAGAGTACGAAGAGTAACAGCTTACTTACATTTTATACGTTGTGTCACTTCCTATTTACTCTCATTTTCTACTTCAAATTCTCGCATGCTGGAGAAAGGACGTGTAATTAACCATTTACGTACCCTCTCTTTGAATAGCTGAACATTTGCAGCACTTATTTCGGAAGGAAGTGAATCGAAAAGTTTCATTCCCGTAAATGTGCAATACCAAGAGGTCTTCTGCAACCCTATTATGTGCCATATCTGCTCTGTTCCTGTTACGCGCGTCATAGGCGTGGTATTATAAATTTGCGAATTCCCTTTAACGCGTACCAAAACGTCACAAACATATACATTAATTACCGTAAGACTTTCCAGACGTACAACCAGTGCCTTACAATCGTTCGGTTTTCTTAGAGTTTGTTAATATTGTAATAACTTTGACTTATATGCTTATTTTTGGCACTTCTGCCATTACTACCTCGTGACACCAAGCCGCACCTAAAAACGGTTCGAAAGAACGAAGAGTAAGCCATGCGAACAAAATCTTTTAGGTGACACGATACGAATACAGTGCAAAGATGAATCGCTACATGGATGGATGCTCGTCAATTATCGTGCCGATAAGTTTCGCGTTGTCGCAGAGCGCATCCATATTTTTTGGGCTGAAAAATTACATTTTGTGAAGTGTTTGCATTCATAAAAAATAAAAAAATAAAAAAATCGAGCTTCTTGGACGGTTTCATTCACAGATGGTGACAGTAACTTGAAGCGTTTATTTACATCAAGGAAAGATGTGTCATCTGCATGGCAGGGATAGCATTTTGATACGTCATTTGGCATCATCAAAAAACGTAGCGACACGAGCCCTGCGGAACGCCACCAGTTTCCAGCTGTTTGCGATCCTCTAAATGAGATTTAAATGCACTTAAACTTTGTACCTTTATCCCATAGAATTCTAGTTTCTGGAATAAAATATCGTGTTGCACGCGGTAGAAGCTTTACTTGGTTCACAAATGGTTCCCCGAAGGCAACTACCTCCCTCGAAAGCTTCGTAGATTTTTTCTACGAATGCATCAACAGCCAATGTGGCTCTTTTCCCTGTACGGCATCCAAAGTGATTATTAAACGATAAATTAGGTTTTTCAAAAAAAAAAAAAAAAAAAAATCTTGTCAATGTTTCTTTAGCAAGCATTCAACAACTTTTTATATTGTAGGAATTGGCGAATATAGCTAATCGCATTTTCAACGCTACCGTTTCGGCACATTGGTGTTACTTTTGAAAATTTCAGAACTTTTGGAAAAACACCTTCATTGAAACGAAGGTTTAACGGAACTGCGATATACCGTATTATTTCCGAAATGAAATGATTTGAAGCGTTATTGATATGCGTACTTTTTGAGCCTTTGTGCTTTTTGCACACTTGTTCACAATTTCCCTACACGTTACCTCTTTAAGTGCACGTCATTTACGAAACTCATTGCAGTGTCTGTACACGAATTTGCCTGAAAAGTCGCGTCTTTCAACTTAATGTATACAAAAATTATTGAAATCGCCGGCAGTTAGTTATTCCTTCATCAATGCCGAATTTACTATTTTTTACCTGCTATGGAATTTACGATGGACCACGGTGCTTTGCATTTGTTAACTTTTGCTTCTACTAAGGCTTTCGCGTACCGATTCCGATAGCATGTTAAACAGTTAATTATTTGGTCCTCTATTATGCATGTCCTGAAGAAATATTAACCTACTGTCTTTCACCAATTATGAGTACAAGTGGCTTTAACTATATGTTTGGAAATAACTAGCTGTTCGCCTTAGTTTCTTTTCTTTTCTTTTTTTTTTTTTTTTTTACAAGTATTTTGGAGAGAGTTAACGAACGTGGTAAAGAAAACCTCGTACATTTCTTCGGCTGACCTCCGAGTGTTACACGACATTCCTTCTTACTCTACGGCCGCTATAATATCCACAAATTAAGACATATATTTTCTAAACTGAAATCTCGGATTTCTTCGACAACCCGTTTTTTTTTTCTTTCTTTCTTTTTTCGGTTGGCAAGATGTTGCGAAACGCTCGCCAGCGCGCTAGAAGAGAGTTTCCCTGCAGTCGCACTTCTGAGGCGGGGCTCCGAGCAGGCGCGTGGCACCTAGCAAGCAAAACTCCAATCACCTTTTAGAGCCACAGTGCCCAAATTTGGTTCGTGCACCGTTCGCTGCAAGCTTCCCTCTGCTCCCAGATGCTCGTTTCGCGGCCGACTTTTCCATTACACACACACCGAAGAAAGAAGAAGAAGAAGAAGAAGAAGAAGAAGAAGAAGAAGAAGAAGAAGAAGAAGAAGAACCGTTCCTTGCCTGCATTTCGAAATTATCGGGAAAACGTAGATGTCTCGGAGCCGCTCCTAGCCGGCAGCCTTCCTCTCGCGCGCGTTAGAGAGTTTGCCTACAGTCGCACTTCTGTGGCGGGGCTCCGAGGAGGCGCATCGCACTCGGCAACCAAAACTAGAATTTTAGAGTCATTTTTAGAGCTACAGAGCCCAAATTTGGTTCGTACACTCCCTACAACGTTCTCTCTGCCCTCCCGCGCTTTGCTCGCTGCCGACTTTTCATTTTCGAAAAAGTTCGCAGGCGCGTTCCACTTAGCAAGTATGACGAGCTTTAAAATTAAACTATGAGTCCGAACGGGCCTGGCTGCCGCCGGAAGTCGCAGAGTGCATCTTTCTTCCTCCCACGCCCTCTTTGTCTGCATTTTCGATATCTTTGGGAACACGTGGATGTCTCGGAGCCTTTTCAGCCGGCAGCTGCATGCAGTCGCACTTCTGAGGCGGGGCTCCGAGGAGGCGCGTCGCACTTGGCAACTAAAACTAGATTTTTGGAGCTACAGTGTCCAAGTCCGGTTTCTGCACTCGCTGCAAGCTTCTTTCTGCTCCCCGATGCCGAATTCGCGGCCGAATTTTCCATTACAAGAAAGTCCTCGGGCGTGTTGCACTCACTGCAAGCATTTACTGCCGTTGTACTATTCTCAAACATTATTTACCGAAATCTCGGATTTCTCCGACAACCTTATTTTGTTTTTTGGGCAACATTTTTCCAACTATAACCTCAAAGAATGTAGGTCGAGTTGCGCTTGTGCAGTGATGACTTGTTTGCTGTAATACATTTAAAAATATGGTCATGTCAAAATGAGCATTTATAACACCACAAATTGTCACCTTGTACTCAAAATGAAATAGATTTGTCAATACTTTTTCATTACTTTCGAGAAACAGATCCCCAATTTGGTGACTATTACAAGGTTGTAGGCATTAATTAATATTGCCGTAGCTTCGAAAACTT
The DNA here is from genome assembly GCA_030762175.1 of Metallyticus violacea. Lineage (NCBI taxonomy): Eukaryota > Metazoa > Arthropoda > Insecta > Mantodea > Metallyticidae > Metallyticus > Metallyticus violacea. The sequence continues at coordinate 103,359,707 of CM060836.1, read as the reverse complement.
TTTCCCGCGCAGAGTTGTTTCGGTTCCAGCCTTATTGTTTCTAAAGCACAACGACTATAGATGGCCCCATTTTTGTAGATACTTGGACAGAAACGACTACCCGATTTGAAATGCTCAATTTTTACGTAATCTATTTGTAGGCACCAAAAATTATCGCGACAGTATTTCTGCGAATATGCGTTAACGCTCTAGCGGGCGCCATTTTTGCTTTTTTTCTCGACGAAACTCGGCAAATAAGCGCGAATCAACAAATGATTTACCGCGTTCAAAAAACTAGCAAATTTGGACCACTAGCCTAAGCGAAGGGCCTTTTTTGAACATTGCGCGCGCCCGCAACTTTTGCAGCTTTCCAAAGAAGAAGCATTAAAAAGGCATTTGGGCTGGATATGCGTCTTTTTGATTCCGTTTTTCTGCCTGGATGGTCGCGGTAAATGTAAAAGCTACGCTGAGAATATTTACGAGAAATCTGCACTTAACAATGAGAACGGTGTTACGGCTACTATCGCGTTAACTCGAAAGGATGTTAGCTAACATCAGCGGTGTGTGAGACGAGCAGAAGCATCCCACAGTGCACTGGGCAATGAAGTTCAGAAAGAGAGCGAACGGGAAGCTACTTTAGCTGGCGCTGCAGCCTACTTGGGCCGGAAAGAATGACTCGGAAATTTCTTTTGGAAAATGTAAATTGATAGGGTGTGGTGTGCTACCGAGTAGGCGGCAAAATCATCGTAACAAGGGAAAACCCTTTGTACTTGAGCAGAGAAAAATTCGTAAATATAAAGTTAGCGGGGCACCATGTTAGCGAGAAAACCATCGTAATGGTGGCAGATGTCGCTCAATTTCATCCATAAGTAAAAATGAAATAAAATAAAAATAAAGATTAAAAAAAAAAAAATTCAAGCCCTCGTTCAGGATTCGAACCTCACACCTCCGGTTTGCTAGCGAGCCACTCTAACCGCTCGGCCATGTGAACATTCACGTCAAGAGGCCGGTTACTTGCCCATATCTGCGCAAGTGGCACTACTTTCTGCCTCCGCTCGGGACCGGTGCTGCACTCGAGTCGAGAGCGTAAATTAATCGTGCTTGAGCGAGGAGCAGGGCAGGGAGGACGTTCGCGCTAGAGGCGGGCCACAAGTACGGAAGTAAGTGCATGTTGCATGGCGACCATGATGGATCGGATCACCTTTTGCTCGTGTGAAATATCTGGCCCGCGGTGCGTCGTTGCATCGTCAATTTTAACACGTTACATTAATTCAGAATGAGCGATTTGCGTTGTCTTGGTCATTTAGTTGGTTTCGAGAAACGGCGCACGTTCAAGAGCTTCGCGGAGTGCCAGAATAATAACAGCAACGACGACGACGGCGACGGTGGTGGTGGTAGTGGTGACGATACAAAGAAGTGCAGAGATTAATGGCGAATGGGGTAAGTGCACCTAAAGCAGCATAAATGTTAGAAAGTCAAACTTTTCTCTGGTTTATTAAAATAATCACATATAAGGCCATCGGCAGTAGGGAAGTGACATTGGGTACAGATTTTGAGGGAAAACTAAATCTATTAAGCTTTGTGCATTCCAGGAAAGTGCACCGATTGCACGTTACGCCCACGCGTAATATTCCCCTGTTTGTGGAAATAGCATTAATGATTGCCATGCTGTTTCACTGCAGCACTTCCTTGCTTATACTACTACTACTACTACTACTACTTGTGCAAGTACGATTGATTAAATGGCAAAATTATTACGGCAGCCATACACTAAACGCACGCTGTTACTGCTTGTCGTTTGTTCTTACTTTAATGTTATTCATTTTCGGTGCACTTTTCTTAAAAAATATGTGCTAAGGGGCTAGTTTTGTTTAGCTTAGTTCTCGGAGCATTCGGTGAGTTCGTGAAGCAGCCACAGAGACCTACGAACATTTAACTTGTCATATACGAATACCACAGTAGTTTTCGATCTGTATTTACAAAAATGTGTTTAAATCTACATGAATAATTACAATAAAAATAAAAAGAACACTTAGAACAACTCAACCAACACCTAAAACAGACAAATCAATCATACAACTTTTATTAATACGTATTTACATGTACATTGGTTGATATGTTGTGCAGTATACTATTGTGACTCATATATTGCTTTACGGAATAATAGGCCTTTTTACATAGGTATTTTCTAAGAGCAGATTTAAAGGAATTGTCATGGTTTATTAAGGCTTTTAGGCTAGAGGGAAGAGCATTGTATACTAAAATGCACTCATAATAAACGCCATTTTGATGGCATGAAAGTGGTGAAATCGGGCGATGTAGATTTGCTTTTTGTCTAGTATTCTTGTCATGTATATTTTGATTTTGAATAAATTTTTGTTTATTTCATATATAAAAGTTCACGAGGGATACAATATATTCGCAAGGAAGAGTTAAAATTTCAAATTTCCTAAAGAGTTTTCTGCATGAATGTCTACTGTGTTACCGTACTTCATTATTGAGTTGAAATAAGCATAATAAACTAGTTTTAAATTCTTAATTGACTGCAACATTACTAATGCACGTATTGCATAGCATGCACTGCTTAGTTTAGGTGTAATAAGATCAATGTGATCTTTCCAATTGAGATGGTTATCAATTATTAAACCAAGGAATTTAATATATTTGGTTTGTGAAAGTACACTGTTATAATATCCTATCTGTAATTGTGGACCTGGAGATGTGTGAGTAATGAATTTCATAACATTTGTTTCAATCTAGATTTAGAGATAATTTGTTTGCTTTGAACCATACACACAATGAACTGAGAAGCAAATTTAATTTAATGCACAATCATTAAGGCTCTTTCCATTTATCAATATGCTTGTGTCACCTAGAAATGGAACAGCATTTCCTACATCTTGGATAATCATTCCCCACTCTGATGCATTGCTTTCATTATTGAAGGGACAATTTATCACTACTTTTTGTTTCCTTTTGTCAAGGTAGGATATAAACCATTTTAAATATTGGTTTTTTATTCCATAGAAAGCTAATTTATCTATCAGAATTTCATGATTGACACAGTCAAAAGCCTTAGCTAATTCACAAAATATTCCTCCTACATGTGCTCTTTCATTAAATGCAGTTAAAATTTCATTAGTGAGTTTATAGATTGCATTTTCTGTTGAAATTCCTTTTTTAAAGCCAAACTGATCACTAACTAGAATATTGTTACTTTCAAGGTAATGGTAAAGCCTATTGTACATTACTTTCTCAAACACCTTAGAAAATGTAAGTGAAATAGCTATAGGTCTTTAATTAGAGACATTTATCTTTTCTCCCTTTTTGTATACAGAGGCCTCACTATTGAATATTTTAGCCTCTCAGGAAATACACCCAATGCTAAAGATTCATTACACAAGTGACTAAGGGGGGTACTAATTTCCTTTGCACAGGCCTTTATGACTTTGCTGTTGATCTCATCATAGCCAGAAGAGTTTTTTGATTTTAGTTTCCTAATGATATTACTAATTTCTAGTGGGGTAGTGATACCTGGTTTGAATTCATTATTATGAGGGGGAGTTGATGATTGTAAACTTTTTAAAGCATCTCTTTTATCACCAGAATATAAATTTACAATTTTTATTACACTAAGAAAGTAATCATTAAACTCATTTGCTACGTCTGCAGGGTATTGTATCTCCTGAAATATTAATATTTAAGATTATTGCATCACCTTGTTGCAGATTTTTGCCTGTTGCTTGTTTTATTACATTTTTATTTTGTTTTTTGACTGATTGATAATTGTTTGGTAATGGAGGCCTTTCGCTGCTATTATGACTTTCCTAAGTATTTTACAATACTTTCTAAAATGTATATTTAATTTAATGAGCTTTTGCTCATTATATAATTGCCTTTTATGTTGACAAGATTTTTTAATTCCGAAGGGTATTGATGGCATTTCTGGACCAGTGAAGACATGTACACGTCTCCGTAATGGTTCTCTTTTGGTAGAGACATTTGGAATAGCGCAAACCAACTCATTGCTCAAGGCGACGATATTCCACGGGTATCCGATCCGTGTAGAGCCACATAGAACTTTAAATTCGTCGCGAGGAGTTATTACTACGAATGTGTTAGACGGGATGTCCGACTCGGAAATCCAGAGTTGTCTGGAGGACCAGGGAGTCATATCGGTCTATCGTGTACAGGCTAGGAAGGAAGGTGAAACACAGCCCACCCGTACTCTCTTCCTCACCTTCAACCGGGTTGAGTTACCACAGAGGATCAAAGCTGGTTATGAGGCAATTGAGGTTCGCCCATATATTCCCAGTCCCATGCGATGCTTCCAATGCCAACGTTTTGGCCATACTCGCGTGTCGTGCAAGAGTGCAAAGTCGATCTGTGCAACCTGTGGTACTGAAAGTCACGAGGGAGCTTGTGCAACTGCCCCTGTTTGCGTGAACTGTCAAGGTGACCATTCGGCTTCGTCCCGCGATTGTCCTCGTTTTCGCGATGAACGCTCTATCCAGGAGATCAGGGTTAAAGAGAAACTTACATTCAGTGAAGCGCGGAAGCGATTCCAATCTCGCTTACCCGTGTTGCCTAAAACCGGGACATACAGCGCTGTGGCTTCTTCTGCTGTCCAGAAGCGCACTATTAGCACGCAGACTTGCGATCTTGTTTTTACTCGGGTGCCTTGTGCGCCAACTGCCGCCAACCGTTCTACTGAGAAGCCGAAGCCTATTGTTTTTGATGCTCCATCTATTAAGTTTAAGACCGCATATACCCGAACTGACTTCCTTAAATCATCCACTACCAGTAATACGAAGCAGAAATCGAGCCCTTCTCCTCCTCGGAGGTCGAGCTCCTATGATGCATACGGGAGCAAGCCCGCTAGGCGGTCGCCGTCACCGCCTCTTTCCACCACCAACCGATTTCAGGTTTTGGAATCGGTTGATTCTTCTCAGCGGGAGAGCCCTCCCTCTGAGGATGTGATGGAGCAGGATGTGCCTGCTCCTTCAAAACCACCGAGTCCCACGCGACTAAAAAAAGGACGTCTTATTCGTCCTGGACCGTCCAAAAAGTAAGGTGGTTAAATTTTTTATTTATTTTATATAATTTTAAAAATGGCTATCCTTTCGTGGAATGTGCGTGGTCTCCGTAGTCGAAGACCTGACCTCGAGTTCATTTTACGCTCTACTGACCTTCTGCTTGTGTGTCTCCAAGAGACTAAGCTTCGCCCAAGCGATTCTTTTAATTTACGCGGTTACTCTTCGGTGAGATTTGATCTCCCTCCCGAAGATGGCACTCCCGCTCACGGCGGAGTTTTACTTTTAATTCGCAATAACGTGTACAGCACCTCACTACAGCTCCAGACTCCTTTACAAGCTGCTGCAGCTACAGTTTACTTTTCTGGCCTTAGTTTTTCTGTCTGCAATGTTTATTTACCTCCGTCCGCCACCATCACCACAGTTGACCTGGACGATCTTTTGTCTCAGCTACCACCTCCTGTTCTTCTTTTGGGGGATTTCAATGCACACCATCCCTTATGGGGTTCCACCACGGAGTGTGCAAGAGGTAACCTCTTAGCTGACTTTTTGCTGAATCACAATCTTATACTTCTCAAAACTGGTCAACCTACTTTTCTCTCTGACAGCACTCATAGCTTTTCGCACTTGGACTTATCCATTTGTTCTGCCTCACTTGCTGTACATTTCACCTGGAACGTCATCTCTGATTTATATTCCAGTGACCACTTTCCGTGTCAGATCCATGTACTCTCTCCGAACGCACATTCACAGCGCACGCCAAAATGGCTCATTGATAAGGCGAATTGGACTCTCTACCGATCTTTGGCCGAATTTTCAGGGTGTGAATTTCCATCTATCGACCTCGCGATCGAGCACCTCCGTACGGTCATCATAACAGCCGCGGATAAGGCTATTCCCCGGTCGTCTTGTCACCCCAGACGCTTACCGGTTCCTTGGTGGAACGATGAATGCCGGGATGCACTGCGTGCACGCCGAGGTGCTCTCCGAGTTTTTCGTCGCCACCCTACTTCAGCAAATATGATTTGCTACAAACAACTTCGCGCCAAATGCCGCCGAGTCATTAAGGATAGCAAAAAGGCTTCTTGGATTTCTTTTACCTCTTCTTTTAACCGAACAACGCCTTCATCCGTAGTTTGGGAACGGCTACGCCGCGTTGCTGGCAAACCAAGATTTACACCTATACCCGGTCTTAGGGTTTTAAATCGAGTGCTCACTACTCCGATTAACGTCGCCAATGTTCTAGGGCGAACCTTCGCTGATGTTTCTACTTCCGCCAATTACCCGGCTACATTTCGCGCATTACGGCAGCAGGTTGAGGGGAAAGGTTTCTCATTTGCCTCCGACCATCAGGAGAGCTACAACGTTCCTTTTACCGCCAGGGAACTGGAACATGCCCTTTCCACCTCTCGACATTGCGCACCGGGACCTGTAGACATTCATGTTGCGATGTTGCAGCATTTACCAGCAGAAGGCAAAGCATTTTTATTACGAGCTTTTAATTTTTTTTGGTGTAATGGCACATTTCCTTGCGCTTGGCGATTGGCCACCGTCATTCCCATACCTAAGACTGGAAAGGACCCACATCTTCCTTCCAGTTACCGTCCGATTTCCCTCACCAGCTGCGTTTGCAAGGTGTTGGAACGAATGATTAACGGACGGCTTATGTGGTTTTTGGAGTCGAGACATCTATTGACGAACGCCCAGTGCGGTTTCCGTCGTCACCGCTCCTCTGTCGACCATCTCGTATCTCTTTCGACCCACATAATGGACGGTTTTATTCGGAAGTGCCAAACGGTTGCTGTTTTTTTCGATTTGGAGAAAGCGTACGATACTTGCTGGAGAGGCGGTATCCTCCGAACGCTTCACGAATGGAACATACGTGGGCGTATGTCTGTTTTTATTCAGGAATTTATGAAGGACCGGGTTTTTAATGTTCGCGTGGGATCAGTTTTATCATCCAATTTTATTCAAGAAAACGGCGTACCTCAGGGCTCGGTACTTAGTTGCACACTGTTTGCCATTGCGATTAACTCCATCACCGAGTGTTTACCGCCAGGAATACAATCGTCGTTATTTTTGGACGATTTTGCCATCTATCTTTCCTCTCGGAGAACCTGTCTCTTGGAACGCCGCCTCCAATGCTGTCTCGACCGCCTTCACGCTTGGAGTGTTTCTCACGGGTTCCGTTTCTCCGCAGAGAAGACCGTCTGCATGAACTTCTGGCGCCACAAGGAGTATCCTCCACCTTCGCTCCATCTTGGCCCAGACGCACTCTCTTTCGCAGACGAAGTTAGGTTCCTTGGCTTGGTGTTTGATAGGAAATTATGCTGGTCATCGCATATAGCGCAACTCAGAGGCAAGTGTGAACGTTCTCTTTGTATTTTACGTGTTTTAAGTGGCACATCTTGGGGAGCTGACCGGACTGTTCTTTTACGTTTTTATCGCTCACTTATCCGATCGAAACTGGATTATGGCTGTGTGGCTTACGGCTCAGCGCGCCCTTCTGTGCTTCGTCGCCTAAACCCGATACATCACCGGGGCATCCGTGTTGGCATTGGAGCATTCCCCACCAGTCCTGTGCTGAGTTTATGTGCGGAGTCTGGAGAACCTCCGTTGTTTTATCGTAGGGATGTTTTACTAGCTGCGTACGGTTGTCGCTTAGCTGCGCAACCTCGTCATCCCACGAATGGGCCGTTTTTTAATGTGTCTTTCGATCGTTTTTATGCTGCTCGGTTTTTTACTCCTAAGCCCGCTGGCTTTCGTTTTCGGGAGATTTTACGGACGTTGGGCATCGAGTTACCTGCTTTTTTCTTAGCCGGGGAAACTTCTTCTCCCCCCTGGATTTTAGCAGAGGCCCCCGTTCATCTCGGGCTTACGTCGTGTCCGAAATCTTCGACCGCAGCACATATTATTCGTTGTTCTTTTAGCGAGATCAAATCCTCTTTTAATGGCTGGAATTTTATATATACCGACGGCTCAAAATCTGACACAGGTGTAGGATGTGCTTTTGTTTTTCATGGGGCGTGTTTTACGTATGGTCTTAATGTTGCAACATCTATTTTTATGGCAGAGCTTTATGCTATTTATCAGGCGATTTTTTTTATTTTCGATCATGGGCTGGGAAATAGTGTCATATGTTCCGACTCTTTGAGTGCTATTTTAAGTTTTAAACATCTGTACAATCGCCACCCTCTTGTACAGATGGTCCAGAACGTGGTTTTAACCCTTTTCGACGCTGGCGTCAGGGTAAAACTACTGTGGGTGCCTGGACACGTCGGACTCCCAGGTAATGAGGCCGCAGATGTTGCAGCAAAATCCGCTCTTTTAGACCCTGCTGAGTTCGAGCAGCGTTTTTATTTCGGGGATTTTATACATTCATTACGTAGAGCCATTTTTTGGCGCTGGCGCGAGGAGTGGGAATTACTCCCAAATAATAAGCTCCGTGAATGTAAATCCGCCCCTTTTAACTGGTCGACTTCTTCTCGCGCTGTTCGTCGCGAAGAAGTAATTTTAGCTCGTCTTAGAATTGGGCATTGCCGTTTTAGCCACTCTCACCTTTTTAATGATCAACCCGCTCCAGTTTGCCCTCACTGTGACCACCCCTTTACAGTGCGTCACGTTTTAATTGATTGTCCTCATCTGACAGCTTTTAGAAATAGCTTAGGTTTGCCGTCCTCTATTGAGGACTTACTAACAGATGATGTGGTTGCTGTTGAGCGTGTGCTCCGTTTTATTCGTGTTTGTGGTTTTTGGAGCACGGTGTGAGGTTTTATCTTTTACCATTGACGGCATTTTTAGACTCTTTTAAGACTGTTGTTTTTTCAGCTTTTGCTGAATTTTGTTAACTAGTCTTAAATTGTTGTTTTGCACATTACCCCTGTTATTTGTTTTGGGGTTTTATTGTTACCATTGTAATCTTTTATAAGACTGGTTTGTTTTCAGCTCTTGCTGATTAGTTTAGATACCGGTCTTTGTTTGTTGACCTGTGTGTGCTTTGGGATTTTATTGGTACTTTTTTAGTCCGTTACACGACTGTTGTGGTTTTCCGCTCTTGCGGCTGTGTTTTAGTAACACCTTAATGTTTGTGGCGCCTTATACCCTTGTTTTTTGTTTTTGGGTATCAGTTTTATTGCACAAGTACTACTGTCCGTTCGTTATGCGCAGGATTTGCGTTCTTTGTTTATTTATTTTTATTTCTGACATAGTACTTGATGTGTTTGGGCGCTAATGACCACAGCAGTTTTGCGCCCTTAAGCAATAATCATCATCATCCCCATTATTACTTGAGCAATCATGGTCAGAGAGACCATTGATCAATGAAGACACAGAATATAATGACAGTTTGTCTAAATTTACAAATATATTATCTATTGCTGTGCTAGAGTCCAGGTGGGAAAGTTAATTGTATGAACCATATTATATGCAGTTAGAAGGGAATTCGGTCGATTCATTCTTACACTTGGCATTAAGTAATCAATGTTTATGTCTCCACAAATAATTATTTCATGTTTAGGCTTAAATAAAAAAGTTTAAGATATCTTCAATCTTCATCAAGAAAGTTTCAAAGTTTCCTAACGGCGAGCGATAAATAGCAATTAAAATTATTTTTGTATTGTTGCTATCTAACTGGTTTGTGCATAATTCAATGTCCTGTTCTGAATTAAATTTTGATACGTCTAATGTTTTATATGG
>CM060836.1:103340000-103345000 GCA_030762175.1 Metallyticus violacea | reverse complement strand
TTTAACATCATCATCATCATTATGCAGGAGAGCTGAAAAATAAATATATTGTGAATACCACGCGAATTTGTACATGTCATGTTGTTGGTGTTGCTTGTCGTTTGTCTTTGCTTTAATGTTATTTATTCACGGCCCTTTTTCCGGAAATTTTTTATTACTACTACTACTACTACTACTACTACTACTACTACTACTACTACTACTACTACTACTACTACTACTACTACTACTACTACTTCTACTACTACTACTACTACTTCTACTACTACTACTACTACTATTATTATTATTATTATCATTATTATTATTATTCTCACTTGTGGAAGCACGGCTGTTAAAATACCAAAATTAACTTTTCCTGTATAATATGTGCACTCTGGTCTCTTTGTAACGTCCAGTTAAAAATGGAATTACAAATTGATTGCCATGTGTTATAATCAACAAACTCTTTGCTCATTTTACAATTTGTCGTGATTAGCATGTCGTGTGCACTTCTCTTGAACATAATTCTTACGAAATAGCTAGGAAGCCTCCACTTTTTCCTGTTCGTGCTTTTCCACCCCTTTATTTTTCTTTTTGGTGTTCTTCTTCTATTACTTCTTTATCATCATCATCAACATCATGATGCATGAGAGCTGTGAAATAAATATACTGTGAATAGCACGCGAATTTGTACATGTCATGTTGTTGGTGTTGATTGTCGTTTGTCCTTGCTTTAATGTTATTAATTTACGACCCTTTTTCTGGAAATTTATTACTACTACTACTACTGCTACTACTACTACTACTACTATTATTATTATTATTATTATTATTCTCCCTTGCGGAAGCACGGCTGTTAAAATGGCAAAAATAACTTTTCCTGTAAAATATGTGCACTATGGTCTCTTGGTAACGTCGAGTTAGAAATGGAATTATAAATTGATTGTCATGTGTTACAATCAACAAACTCTTTGCCCATATTACCATTTCTCGTTAATTGCGTGCGCTGCGCTTTTGTCTTGAATATAATTCGTAAGAAAAAGCTAGCTAGCCTTCACCTTTTCCTATTCGTGCTCCTCCATTCCTTTATATATCTTTTTGATTTTGTTCTTCAATTACTTCTTTAACATCATCATCATCATCGTGCAGGAGAGCTGAAAAATAAATATATTGTGAATACCACGCGAATTTGTACATGTCATGTTGTTGGTGTTGCTTGTCGTTTGTCTTTGCTTTAATGTTATTTATTCACGGCCCTTTTTCCGGAAATTTATTACTACTACTACTACTACTACTACTACTACTACTACTACTACTACTACTACTACTACTACTACTACTTCTACTACTACTACTACTACTACTACTACTACTATTATTATTATTATTATTATTATTATTATTATTCTCACTTGTGGAAGCACGGCTGTTAAAATGCCAAAATAAACTTTTCCTATATAATATGTGCACTCTGGTCTCTTTGTAACGTCCAGTTAAAAATGGAATTACAAATTGATAACCATGTGTTATAATCAACAAACTCTTTGCTGATTTTACCATTTGTCGTGATTAGCATGTCGTGTGCACTTCTCTTGAACATAATTCTTACGAAAAAAATAGGAAGCCTCCACTTTTTCCTGTTCGTGCTCCTCCACCCCTTTATTTTTCTTTTTGGTGTTCTTCTTCTATTACTTCTTTATCATCATCAACATAATGATGCATGAGTGCTGTGAAATAAATATACTGTGAATAGCACGCGAATTTGTACATGTCATGTTGTTGGTGTTGATTGTCGTTTGTCCTTGCTTTAATGTTATTAATTTACGGCCCTTTTTCTCTAAATTTATTACTACTACTACTACTACTATTATTATTATTATTATTATTATTATTATTATTCTCCCTTGTGGAAGCACGGCTGTTAAAATAGCAAAAATAACTTTTCCTGTAAAATATGTGCACTAACGTCTCTTGGAAACGTCGAGTTAAAAATGGAATTATAATTTGATTGTCATCTGGTACAATCAACAAACTCTTTGCCCATATTACTATTTCTCGTTATTTGTAGATATGCGCTGCGCACTTGTCTTGAATATAATGCGTAAGAAAAAAAGCTAGGATGCCTTCACTTTTTTCCTGTTCGTGCTCCTCCATCCCTTTTTTTATCTTTTTGTTTTTCTTCTTCTATTACTTCTTTATCATCAACAACATCATCATGCAGGAGAGCTGTGAATACCACGCGAATTTGTACATGTCATGTTGTTGGTTTTGCTTGTCGTTTGTCCTTGCTTTAAAGTTATTAATTTACGGCCCTTTTTCTGGAAATTTATTATTATTATTATTTGTATTATTATTGTTATTATTATTATTATTATTATTATTATTATTATTATTATTATTATTATTATTTCACTTGTGGAAGCACGGCTGTTAAAATGGCAAAATTAACTTTTCCTGTAAAACATTTGCACTATGGTCTCTTGGTAACGTCGAGTTAAAAATGGAATTATAAATTGATTGTCATTTGTTACAATCAACAAACTCTTTGCTGGTTTTACTATTTGTCTTGATTTGCATGTCGTGCGCACTTCTCTTGAACATAATTCTTACGAAAAAGCTAGGAAGCCTCCACTTTTTCCTGTTCGTGCTCTTCCACCCCTTTATTTTTCTTTTTGGTGTTCTTCTTCTATTACTTCTTTATAATCATCATCACCATCATGCATGAGAGCTGTGAAATAAATATACTGTGAATAGCACGGGAATTTGTACATTTCATCTTGTTGGTGTTATTACTAATATTCTTAACTTTATTATTATTATTATTATTATTATTATTATTATTATTATTAGTAGTAGTAGTAGTAGTAGTAGTAGTAGTAGTAGTAGTAGTAGTAGTAGTAGTAGTAGTAGTAGTAGTAGTAGTAGCAGCAGCAGCAGCCTAAATAATATCATCATGATCATCATCAATATTGATATTAATACTGTTATCAATAATAATGCTGCCGCTGCTCCTACTACTACTACTACTACTACTACTACTACTACTACTACTACTACTACTACTACTACTACTACTACTACTACAACTACTACTACTCCTGCCACTACTTCTTGTGGAAGTACCACTATTTAAATGACAACAATATCACGCCAGCCATACACTAACCCCACGCTTATATTATTATTATTATTATTATTATTATTATTATTATTATTATTATTATTATTATTATTATTATTATTATTATTATTATTATTATTATTATTATTATTATGTTCTCTCTTGTGGAAGCACGGCTGTTTAAATGGCAAAAATAACTTTTCCTGTAAAATATGTGCACTATCGTCTCTTGGTAACGTCGAGATAAAAATGGAATTATAAATTGATTGTCATCTGTTACAATCAACAAACTCTTTGCCCATATTACTATTTCTCGTTATTTACATGCGCTACGCACTTGTCTTGAATATAATGCGTAAGAAAAAAAGCTAGGAAGCCTTCACTTTTTTCCTGTTCGTGCTCCTCCATCCCTTTATTTATCTTTTTGTTTTCGTTCTTCTGTTACTTCTTTATCATCATCATCATCATCATCATCATCATCATCATCATCATCATCATCATGCAGGAGAGCTGTGAAATAAATATACTGTGAATACCACGCGAATTTGTACATGTCATGTTGTTGGTTTTGCTTGTCGTTTGTCCTTGCTTTAATGTTATTAATTCACGGCCCATTTTGTGGAAATGTATTACTATTATTATTATTATTATTATTATTATTATTATTATTATTATTATTATTTCACTTGTAGAAGCACAACTGGTTAAATGGCAAAATTAACTTTTATTGTAAAATATATGAGCTATAGGGCTAGGAATTATTTCGCGAATACGCAAAAACTAATTGTTCGAGATAGTAGCCGGTGAAAGTTATTCAACTATGCATGTGTGATATCGTGTATTCCCCCCTCCCTCTTACTCTCTCTTCCCCTATCTTCCGTACAGCAGGAAAAACAACATGCTCAATATAAAGAAAGCATATGTGGAAACATTTTCCAGCATTTAAAATTAGCATTACAGGACGTACAATATCGCCATCGTTTGCTAATCTTAGGCGTGCAAGTATCGGAAGCAAATTTGTCCTGTTTGCAAAGCGCAGCGATGTAATGAAGCGACGGAGGACGTAGTTCGGGGAAATGGCGGAAGAGCGCACTGTAGTGAAGAGGTTTCGGCCAACTAGAACTAGATGCAGTACCGGCAGTTGCATCGCGCAACATTTGATTTCTTACACGTTCAAGGTTTACGTTTATGATTTGTGTGTTTAAATATGCAAGAAAGTGTAATTTCACGAGCATTATGTAGTAGCATGTCTTCAATCGGAATTAAAAATCTGTGAATGCGCAGAATAACGTCGGATGGGAAAAATGCACGCACTTAAAGGGTTCCAAATTTTAGAAAGACGAACTTTTCCCCGGTTTTATGAAATAGTGACAACGAGTTTATCGCCAGTGCCAAATTACACTCGGTGCAGATCTTGGGTGGAAGTTGGCGTTTTATTCACGCTTTATGCAATTTATGAAAATACACGGAATGCAATGAGAAATGATTTACTCCTGAATATGAGGCGAATAGGAATTAGAGCTTCTAGGATTTGTCCGAGTTTAGCCTTAGGTTAGGTTGTGTGTGTGTGTGTGTGTGTGTGTGTGTATGAATTAGTTGCGAATTGGAAAATATTTTGTTAACTTGCTCACATATATTTCAACCTCGTAAATAATTAGTTGGCAATTGAAATTACAGCAGTTCGTCACCTCAAAATGCAATAACCATTCCCTTTTTCTCTCAATGTTCCGGCGCAGGCAGCAGCAAAAACATTTGTGGTATCTTTGTAACGTCGAGTTAAAAATGAAATTATAAATTGATTGTCATCTGTTACAATCAACAAACTCTTTGCCCATATTACTATTTCTTCTTATTTGCATGCGCTGCCCACTTGTCTTAAATATTATTCGTAAGAACA
>CM060836.1:103332500-103337500 GCA_030762175.1 Metallyticus violacea | reverse complement strand
TTAAAATGGCAAAATTAACTTTTCCTGTATAATATGTGCACTCTGGTCTCTTTGTAACGTCCAGTTAAAAATGTAATTACGAATTGATTGCCATGTGTTATAATCAACAAACTCTTTGCTGATTTTACTATTTGTCGTGATTAGCAGGTCGTGTGCACTTCTCTTGAACACAATTCTTACGATAAAGCTAGGAAGCCTCCACTTTTTCCTGTTCGTGCTCCTACAACCCTTTATTTTTCTTTTTTGTGTTCTTCTTCTATTACTTCTTTATCATCATCATCAACATCATGATGCATGAGAGCTGTGAAATAAATATACTGTGAATAGCACGCGAATTTGTACATGTCATGTTGTTGGTTTTGCTTGTCGTTTGTCCTTGGTTTAAAGTTATTAATTTACGGCCCTTTTTCTGGAAATTTATTATTATTATTATTATTATTATTATTATTATTATTATTATTATTATTATTATTATTATCATCATCATTATTGTTATTCTCACTTGTGGAAGCACGACTGTTAAAATGGCAAAATTAACTTTTATTGTAAAATATGTGCACTATGGTCTCTTGGTAACGTCGAGTTAAAAATGGAATTATAAATTGATTGTCATCTGTTACAATCAACAAACTCTTTGCCCATATTACTATTTCTCGTTAATTGCGTGCGCTGCGCTTTTGTCTTGAATATAATTCGTAAGAAAAAGCTAGCTAGCCTTCACTTTTTCTATTCATGCTCCTCCATCCCTTTATTTATCTTTTTGATTTTGTTCTTCTATTACTTCTTTATCATCATCATCATCATCATCATCATCATCATGCAGTAGAGCTGTGAAATAAATATACTGTGAATACCACGCGAATTTGTACATGTCATGTTGTTGGTTTTGCTTGTCGTTTGTCCTTGCTTTAAAGTTATTAATTTACGGCCCTTTTTCTGGAAGTTTATTATTATTGTTATTATTTGTATTATTATTATTATTATTATTATTATTATTATTATTATTATTATTATTATTATTATTATTATTATTATTTTCACTTGTGGAAGCGCAGCGATTAAAATGGCAGAATTAACTTTTCCTGTAAAGTATGTGCCCTATAGGGCTACGAATTATTTCGCGAATACGGAAAAACCAGGTGTTCGAGGTAGCCGGTGAAAGTTTTTCAGCCACGCATGTGTGAAATCGTGCATCCTCCCCCCCTCTCTCTCTCTCTTCCCCATTTAATTTGATTGGGGCACGACCTACGCCAGGAAAGCGTTTAAACAGAAACCAGGAGGTTGAAACGAAGTTCCGGGAAGCTGTCGTAAAATAAATGTGTACCTTAAAGCCAGGAACCCCGCCCCCCCTTTTATTTTTTTTGGTGCACGTGCACGTCGTCCAGGACTGCAGATGAAACCTATTCGTTGATGCATGCTCGGGAAGCGACAAATAAATGTACGAAGAATGGATCAAAATTTGCATAAGATGATGCCTTAATATGCCATTATTTTACCAGAAATGTAACACGGGCATTAATGGACACGTTATTTCGCTAGCAATGACAAGTTACAGGTTTTTCACCAGAATGGATAATTTGAGGATTGTGGCATTCGCGTTTGCCAGACTACTTTTCATCAGCATCGTCGTCGTCTGTCCGCCACGGGGTCATTAAAGAGCGGACTCGTGAGCGGGAGGTGTGGGGTTCGACTCCTACAAGGACCGTCCTCCCCCCCTTTTTGCTTCCACCTCAAGTTTTCTCAGTCCTCATAGCCGGCAAATGCCGGGCAGGTGCCCTAAACGTAAGCCTGGAACGCTTCCTTCCGTTAAAAAGATTGTCCCTCCAATTTACCATTTCGTCTCGTGCATCATCAGTGTGCCTCTCCTGTGGTGCCTCAGTAGTAACCACCGCTCAAAAAAAATCATCATCATCATTATCATCATCATCATCATCATCATCAAGTGAAATTCCTCAATTGGCCGATTAAATATCGGAACGACGTGTTCACGCCCCCCCCCCCAAAAAAACCGCGCATATCTGTTTTGTCGTTTGTTCTTACTGGCATTTGTGTTAACTTTAGCTGGAATTGTTGTTGAAAAATGGTTGCGGTAGCACTTCGAATTCTTTTGCGAAAATGCAAACCCTGCTGTTCTGGATAGCCGGTGGAAGGTATCTGTCCGGAAAGAATGACACGTGTCAAAATTAGAAGCGCAGGAAAGTATGAAACGCAAAGGAAAGGTCACGGTTGCAGTTTCGAACTGGTCGACCTTTTCTTGCGACGGCAAGAAGACGAGCGACACTCTTGCCGCCGAAGAACTCGAGAATTTGGAAATAATAGCGATTGCAACTGTGCCTCTTTCTTAGTGCATTATCATGTTTTTTCCCCTTTTTCGTTTCCTTTTTCTTGTGTTTTCTTTGTTTCGTTGTTTCTTTCTTTCTTTCTATTTTTTTTATTTTTTACTTTCTATTTTCTTTTTTTTCTTTTTTCTTTTTTTTTTTTTTTTTTTTGCGTTTCTAATTATTGTTCATTTAGTTACATTATGAACGGAGTTAGTGCGTGTTTTATGTCGCACGCGTAAAATATCGAAACAATTTTGAAAAGCATTTTTCCAATGTTTTGCAAACTTTAATATCAAAGGACGCACAATTTCACCAGCGCTGTGAAATAGCACGTCTTGGAATGGAATTTAAAATCTGCGAATGTCGAGATTGATGGCGAATGGGAAAGGTGCACCCAGAGGACCAAAAAATGATGGAAAGCTGCGTCACTAAAATAATCGCAACCAAGGCCATCCATCGGCAGTAGGCAGATGACACTCGGTAGAGATTTTGGACGAGAATTGGACGTTTAGGCATTATGCGTTAAAAAAAAAAAGTGTTATGCTTCGCACACTGCGTACATTCGCTCTTACGTTTGTAAAAATGGACTTTTAAAAACGATTGCCTTGCTGTTACGGTGCACGAGAGCTTAGCTTAAATTGCTGTTGGCCGTCGTTTGCCTATTTTCAACTTAAGAGCCACTGTTCTTAAATATATTTTGCACGATGAAGCTAGGAACCCTCCTTGCTCCTCTTCACGTCATTCTACTTGTTGTTCCTGTTGTCGTTCCCCGTGGAAGGACTGGTTGCTCTACAAGGGTGATTAGGGCAATTAAGTCATGCAAGCAAGCATTCAAAAATTGAGCTGGCGCATGGAATGAAGTTTTCAGAAATGAATTGCGCCAAACGCGAACGTTTTCCGAGACGGAAACATTGGCATCAAGGGGCACGTCATTTCACCAGCAGTGTTAAGCGACGCGTTTTCGAGGAATTTGTAATCGTAGGATGTTTTTCAGAATGCGCGCGTGCCCGATTATGTAATTGTACTTCTTCTTGTTGTTCTTCGCGGGCATTGCCATTATATTAAGCAATGAAGCTATTTCGTTACGCGAAACACGAGCACTTCTCCTATATCGTTTGTTCATGCTTTCACATTATTAACTTTAGGTACAACTTTTTTGAAAAGCATGTGCGAGAGCGCTACGAATTCTTTCGTGCACGTGCAAAACCCGCTGGTGTACATGGCCGGCGAAAGCCTTAAGTTACGAATGCCAGAGATTTCTGTCCAAATAAATAAATATATATGGCACATAAACGAATGGTGATGTGAAACGAACACTAATCACAAAAGGAAGGAACAGACGCAGATCTTCGATGGCTATCGTGACAGTTTGCTAGTGTCGGAAATACTGGCATCACCAGCGGTGTTAAGTTACGCGTTCTCGAGGAATTTGCAAACATAGGATTGTGGCGTTAATATTTTTCAGAATGAGGCGTGCCTGATCATGTCGTCTTCTTGTTCTTGTTCTTGTTCTTGTTCTTCTTGTTCTTCTTCGCGGGCATTACCATTAAATGAAACATTCAAGCTATGTCGTTACGCGAAACACGAGCACATGTTTTATATCGCTTGTTCATACTTTCACATTATGAACTTTAGGTGCAACTCTTTTGAAAAGCACGTGCGACAGAGCGCTACGAATTCTCTCGTGCATGTGCAAACGCCGCTGTAGTACATGGCCGGTGTAAGCCATTAGGTTGCGCACGCATGCCACAGATTTCCGTGCAAATAAATAAATAAATAAATATGTACGATACATAATTGAATGGTAATGTAACACTAATAAACAGGCAGCGAGTTGAACAATAATCACTGAAAGCAGAGAAGGACGCAGATTTGCAACGGCTATCGCGACAGACACTTTGTCAGTGTTTAAGCCTCTCGTGCTCTTGTAATTATGCGCGTGTGCGAGATGTGCGCAATGGAACGAGGCGATATTTATTAATGTTGAGCCAGTACTTTCCAAAACGCGACAATTGCACTAAAGAACGGGAGGTCTAGGGTTCGGATCCCGCGAGGAAAGTCCTCCTGACCGAATGGCTTTTCTCAGGCCTCGCAACGGGCCAATGCCGGACAGGCCGACCGCACGCGGGAATGGAAATCTGATCGATAAGGGCCCTGTAATGAGTCGTTAAACACCATTCGTTTACATTTCTCGTTCTTCTTCTTCTTTTTCTTTTTGAACGTGGAGTGCACGTTGCTGCAGATGGCTTTTTAAAGCGCTCGAGCCATGCAAGCTGTTAAAAGTAATATATATTTATGAACACGCGCGGATGGATGCTGCTCAGGAAATAATGACGCAAAAGGTAAACATTGGCATTAAAGGGAGCATTATTGCGCCAGAAGTGTTAGGTAAGGGGTTTTCGATCGGAATTCACAATTTTGGGATTGTCATCATCTGCAGGCGAAATTCCTTAAATGGCAAATGAAATATGGAAGCTATATATATCGTTTGTTCTTACTTGCACATGGTTAACTTTAGCTGTTTCTCGAAAAATGTGCCAACTGATTTGTGTACGCGCCTGAGGTGGCCGGTGAGAGCCTTTAAGTTATGCATGCCAGCCCGAGTTCTCTATCCGAGCGCATGCGCGTATGGTTAGCGAAACGAATTTTCAAACTAATTTTAGCCAATTTGTTTCCGAT
>CM060836.1:103200000-103327500 GCA_030762175.1 Metallyticus violacea | reverse complement strand
TACGAAACGGTTTTTGAAATAGTCAATTAAAGAATCATATAAATTTTTTGAACAACCCAAATGCCTAAATTGTTTATATAACGACGGCCACCACAAGTTATCAAAGGCCCTTTCTATATCGACGAATATACCGACTACATATTTTTCTACCGAGTTAGATACTATCTCCAAGGAATGATTAACTGCATCCTCAGTCGATTTACCAAGGCGGAATCCGAATTGAAAAGGATACATCCCTTCTATGTCCCTAAACAATTGTAATCTTGAAAGTAATAACTTTTCTTGAACTTTTGCCATGATACTGAGGAGACATATGGGCCTGTATGATTTAGGGAGCTTGGGATCCCGATCGATGCCTTTCTTTAAGATGACTAGGTTTGCTTGTTTCCAGATGTTGGGTATTCTACCTTGACGCAGACATTCGTTGATGAGGGAGGTTATGGTTGAAAACAACCTACCTCCTAGAGCCTGTAGAATTTCCGCAGGAATTCCATCAGGCCCCGGGGCTTTCCTCAACCTCAAATCGAAGATGGAATTGGCCACTTCTTCCTCAGAAAAGGAAAGGACCTCCTGCCTACTCAGGACAGGAGATTCTACCTCCCTTCGGATGGCCCGATGATATTCATTTTCGTCATTTGCGTCCTCATTAGGTAGTAATACATCCAACAGATAATCAACGGTCTCCTGCCGGGAAACAGTATACGAGCCGTCCTCCTTGACCAGGGTAGCCATGGTCAACAAGTTGGACTTTTCCCTGACTAATCTATATGGTAAACCCCAAACGTTAAATGTTAGACAATCCTCAACAAACTTTTTCCAACTTGTTTGCCTGGTCCTGGCCAAGAGACTCTCGTATGCAAGTTTCCTTCTCCTATAAATCAACAGGCGTGTCTCCCTTTCCTCACGAGTTAAAGATTTTTGATACAATTTTCTGGCCTTGCGAGTATTCCGTCTATATCTTTGCAATTTATCATTCCAGGGACTTTTAGAAAATTGGTCCCCCCCTCTACTAATCGGTATAGAAGCCCGCATTGCGGTGACTATAGCTGCAGTAAGCTCTTTTGCCGCACGGTTTATATTTCCTCCCTTAGAAATTTCCTTTGGTGGAACAAAACATTCTCTTAATTTAACCCAATTTGTTCTCCTAAAATTAAACCTTAGGGAATCCTGTTTATTGATTGATTATTGCTTAAGGGCGCAAAACTGCTGTGGTCATTAGCGCCCAAACACATCAGGTACTATGTCAGAAATAAAAATAAATAAACAAAACAAAGAACGCAAATCCTGCGCATAACGAACAGACAGTAGTACTTGTGCAATAAAACTGATACCCAAAAACAAAAAACAAGGGTATAAGGCGCCACAAAAAACAAGGTGTTACTAAAACACAGCCGCAAGAGCGGAAAACCACAACAGTCGTGTAATGGACTAAAAAATTACCAATAAAATCCCAAAGCAAACACAGGTCAACAAACAAAGACCGGTAACAAAACTAATCAGCAAGAGCTGAAAACAAACCAGTCTTATAAAAGATTACAATGGTAACAATAAAACCCCAAAACAAATAACAGGGGTAATGTGCAAAACAACAATTTAAGACTAGATAACAAAATTCAGCAAAAGCTGAAAAAACAACAGTCTTAAAAGAGTAAAAATGCCGTCAATGGTTAAAGATAAAACCTCACACCGTGCTCCAAAAACCACAAACACGGATAAAACGGAGCACACGCTCAACAGCAACCACATCATCCGCTAGTAAGTCCTCAATAGAGGACGGCAAACCTAAGCTAGTTCTAAAAGCTGTCAGATGAAGACAATCAATTAAAACGTGACGCACTGTAAAGGGGTGGTCACAGTTAGGGCAAACTGGAGCGGGTTGATCATTAAAAAGGTGAGAGTGACTAAAACGGCAATGCCCAATTCTAAGACGAGCTAAAATTACTTCTTCGCGACGAACAGCGCGAGAAGAAGTCGACCAGTTAAAAGGGGCGGGTTTACATTCACGGAGCTTATTATTTGGGAGTAATTCCCACTCCTCGCGCCAGCGCGAAAAAATGGCTCTACGTATTCAATGTATAAAATCCCCGAAATAAAAACGCTGCTCGGACTCAGCAGGGTCTAAAAGAGCGGATTTTGCTGCAACATCTGCGGCCTCATTACCTGGGAGTCGGACGTGTCCAGGCACCCATAGCAGTGTTACCCTGACGCCAGCGTCGAAAAGGGTTAAAACTACATTTTGGACCGTCTGTACAAGAGGGTGGTGATTGTACAGCTGTTTAAAACTTAAAATAGCACTCAAAGAGCCGGAACATATAACACTGTTCCCCAGCCCGTGATCAGAAATAAATAAAACCGCCCGATAGATAGCATAAAGCTCCGCCATAAAAATAGATGTTGCAACGTTAAGACCATACGTAAAACTTGCCCCATTTAAAACAAAAGCACATCCTACACCTGTGTCACATTTAGAGCCGTCCGTATAGATAAAATTCCAGCCATTAAAAGAGGATTTGATCTCGCTAAAAGAACAACGAATAATATGTGCTGCGGTCGAAGATTTCGGACAGGACGTGAGCCCGAGATGAACGGGGGCCTCTGCTAAAATCCAGGGGGGAGAAGAAGTTTCCCCGGCTAAGAAAAAAGCAGGTAACTCGACGCCCAACGTCCGTAAAATCTCCCGAAAACGAAAGCCAGCGGGCTTAGGAGTAAAAAACCGAGCAGCATAAAAACGATCAAAAGACACATTAAAAAACGGCCCATTCGTGGGATGACGAGGTTGCGCAGCTAAGCGACAACCGTACGCAGCTAGTAAAACATCCCTACGATAAAACAACGGAGGTTCTCCAGACTCCGCACATAAACTCAACACAGGACTTGTGGGGAATGCTCCAATGCCAACACGGATGCCCCGGTGATGTATCGGGTTCAGGCGACGAAGCACAGAAGGGCGCGCTGAGCCGTAAACCACACAGCCATAATCCAGTTTCGATCGGATGAGTGAGCGATAAAAGCGTAAAAGAACAGTCCGGTCAGCTCCCCAAGATGTGCCACTTAAAACACGTAAAATACAAAGAGAACGTTCACACTTGCCTCTGAGTTGCGCTATATGCGATGACCACCATAATTTCCTATCAAACACCAAGCCAAGGAACCTAACTTTGTCTGCGAAAGAGAGTGCGTCTGGGCCAAGATGGAGCGAAGGTGGAGGATACTCCTTGTGGCGCCAGAAGTTCATGCAGACGGTCTTCTCTGCGGAGAAACGGAACCCGTGAGAAACACTCCAAGCGTTAAGGCCGTCGAGACAGCATTGGAGGCGGCGTTCCAAGAGACAGGTTCTCCGAGAGGAAAGATAGATGGCAAAATCGTCCAAAAATAACGACGATTGTATTCCTGGCGGTAAACACTCGGTGATGGAGTTAATCGCAATGGCAAACAGTGTGCAACTAAGTACCGAGCCCTGAGGTACGCCGTTCTCTTGAATAAAATTGGATGATAAAACTGATCCCACGCGAACATTAAAAACCCGGTCTTTCATAAATTCCTGAATAAAAACAGACATACGCCCACGTATGTTCCAATCGTGAAGCGTTCGGAGGATACCGCCTCTCCAGCAAGTATCGTACGCTTTCTCCAGGTCAAAAAATACGGCAACCGTTTGGCACTTGCGCACAAAACCGTCCATTACATGGGTAGTTAAAGACACCAGGTGGTCGATTGAGGAACGATGACGCCGGAAACCACACTGGGCGTTCGTTAATAATTGCCTCGACTCCAACCACCACATGAGCCGTCCGTTAATCATGCGTTCCATCACCTTGCAAACGCAGCTGGTGAGGGAAATCGGACGGTAACTGGAAGGAAGATGTGGGTCCTTTCCAGGCTTAGGTATGGGAATGACGGTAGCCAATCGCCAAGCGCAAGGAAATGTGCCGTTACACCAAATAAAATTAAAAGTTCGTAATAAAAATGCTTTGCCTTCTGCTGGTAAATGCTGCAACATGGCAACATGAATGTCATCAGGTCCCGGTGCGCAATGTCGAGAGGGAGAAAGGGCACGCTCCAGTTCCCTGGCGGTAAAAGGAACGTTGTAGCTCTCCTGATGGTCGGAGGCAAACGAGTAACCTTTCCTCTCAACCTGCTCCCTTAATGCGCGAAATGTAGCCGGGTAATTGGCGGAACTAGAAACATCAGCGAAGGTTCGCCCTAAAACATTGGCGACGTCAATCGGAGTGGTGAGCACTCGATTTAAAATCCTAAGACCGGGTATAGGTGTAAACCTTGGTTTGCCAGCAACGCGGCGTAGCCGTTCCCAAACTACGGATGAAGGCGTTGTGCGGTTAAAACAAGAGGTTAAAGGAAATCCAAGAGGCCTTTTTGCTATCCTTAATGACTCGGCGGCATTTGGCGCGAAGTTGTTTGTAGCAGATCATATTTGCTGAAGTAGGGTGGCGACGAAAAACTCGGAGAGCACCTCGGCGTGCACGCAATGCATCCCGGCATTCATCGTTCCACCAAGGAACCTGTAAGCGTCTGGGGTGACAAGACGACCGGGGAATAGCCTTATCTGCGGCTGTTATGATGACAGTACGGAGGTGCTCGATCGCGACGTCGATAGATGGAAAGTCACACCCTGAAAATTCGGCCAAAGATCGATAGAGAGTCCAATTCGCCTTATCAATGAGCCATTTTGGCGTGCGCTGTGAATGTGCGTTCGGAGAGAGTACATGGATCTGACACGGAAAGTGGTCACTGGAATGTAAATCAGAGATGACGTTCCAGGTGAGATGTACAGCAAGCGAGGCAGAACAAATGGATAAGTCCAAGTGCGAAAAGCTATGCGTGCTGTCAGAGAGAAAAGTAGGTTGACCAGTGTTGAGAAGTATAAGATTGTGATTTAGCAAAAAGTCAGCTAAGAGGTTACCTCTTGCACACTCCGTGGTGGAACCCCATAGGGGATGGTGTGCATTGAAATCCCCCAAAAGAAGAACAGGGGGTGGTAGCTGAGACAAAAGATCGTCCAGGTCAACTGTGGTGATGGTTCCGGACGGAGGTAAATAAACATTGCAGACAGAAAAACTAAGGCCAGAAAAGTGAACTGTAGCTGCGGCAGCTTGTAAAGGAGTCTGGAGCTGTAGTGAGGTGCTGTACACGTTATTGCGAATTAAAAGTAAAATTCCGCCGTGAGCGGGAGTGCCATCTTCGGGAGGGAGATCAAATCTCACCGAAGAGTAACCGCGTAAATTAAAAGAATCGCTTGGGCGAAGCTTGGTCTCTTGGGGACACACAAGCAAAGGGTCAGTAGAACGTAAAATTAACTCGAGGTCAGGTCTGCGACTACGGAGACCACGCACATTCCACGAAAGGATAGCCATTGTTAAAATTAGATAAAAGAAGCTAAAAATTTACCACCTTACTTTTTGGACGGTGCAGGGCGAAACAAACGTCCTTTTTTCAGTCGCGTGGGACTCGGTGGTTTTGAAGGAGCAGGCACATCCTGCTCCATCACTTCCTCAGAGGGAGGGCTCTCCCGCTGAGAAGCATCCACCGATTCCAACGCCTGGAATCGGTTGGATGTAGATATAGGCGGCGACGGCGACCGCCTAGCGGGTTTGCTCCCATCATGGGAGCGTGACCTCCGAGGAGGAGAAGGGCTCTTTTTCTGCTCTACCTGAGTTGATGACTTTAAAAAATCTGTACGCGTAAAACTCGTCCTGAACTTAATTTCAGGGGCATTAAAAACAACCGCTTTGGGCTTCACGGTAGAGCGCTTTGGAGAACTAGGAGTAGTTTGGACCCGTGTAAAAACAAGATCGCAGGTCTGCGTACTGCTATCGCACTTCTTGGGCGCAAAAGAAGCTGCTGCGCTGTAGGTGCCGGTCTTAGGCACGACAGGTTGGCGAGACTGGAATCGCTTCCGGGCTTCAGTAAAGGAGAGTTTTTCCTTCACCCGGATCTCCTGGATACAGCGCTCCTCTCGAAAACGAGGGCAATCGCGGGACGAGGCTGGATGTTCACCGCGGCAGTTGACGCAGACAGGAGCGGATGGGCATGCTCCCTCGTGACTTGCTTGACCGCAGGTTGCACAGATGGAAACGGCAGTTTTACATGATATGCGAGTGTGTCCGAAACGCTGACACTGGAAACATCGCAACGGGCTCGGGATATACGGGCGCACTTCTATCACCTCGTAGCCCGCCTTGATCCTCTGCGGCAAATCGACCCTGTCGAATGTGAGGAAAAGAGTCCGGGTCGGCTGTAATTCCCCCTCTTTCCTTGCCTGCACACGATAAACTGAGGTGACCCCTTGGTCTTCCAGACAGCTCTGGATTTCCGGGTCGGACATTCCGTCTAGAACATTTGTTGTAACAACTCCTCGCGACGAATTCATGGTCTTATGTTTCTCGACACGGACGGGATATCCGTGGAGTAGCGTCGCCTTGAGCAACGAGTTGCTTTGAGACAGGCCAAGTGTCTCCACTAAAAGTGATCCGTTGCGTAGACGGGTACAGGACTTAACGGGCCCAGCTATGGCATCAATGCCCTTCTGAATCTTAAATGGATTTACGGTCGTAAACGACTGACTCTCTTCAGTACGACTAATAACTAAGTAACGAGGGAAAGACTTCTCGATTACTTCTTTTGCATGAACTCTTTTACGTTTAAAATGTAAAGGATTATTTTCAAGTACCATAGCGATTTATTCCTCCACCATTGCAACCGTCTCCGATGGCGGGCTGCTTCCTGGGCGCCACCCCGGCTTAGGTTACTGGCTCTGGCCTGAACAAAGTAACCTCAGGGTCACACCTTCCTGTGGGCTGACGAAGGGACCCAATCGCCTGCAGGAAGTCTACAGCTCATGCAATGGCCCTTCCCCGGGCCTGGCCATTACCAGGGGATACGCTCCCGTCCTACATGATAACCCAGTGCTGGGAGTTACGCCGTTACCCAGTCACTTTTTACCGCGTCAAACACGGGGGCACCCATCAGACAAAGAACAGGGAAGTAGGACAAATAAAACAATAAAAGAGGCGAAATAAAAAGGAGTCAAACGCGCTAAGCGCGGACCTGAGGGAGCAGCTCGGGTGCCTCGGGGTCGCTACGCCCCGTACCCAATAATTTGGGCCCCTGAGGGGATGGATAAGATCTGTTGCATTGGAACAGATGCACTGTAACGTCTATGTTACATGCTACACCCACACGTCCAATATACGTTGGTGGGTTGCCCGGTCTATTAGCAGTTTCAAGTTTTAATTCCATTAACAGACTCTCCATGGTGTCCCCCCGATCATCCAAAATTCCACTATGCCAAAGGTGTGATTTGGCATTAGCATCTAGACAATAGATTGTAGCCATATTGTCATATCTCCTTTCTATTTCCCTCACTCTATTTAACCCAATCTCGATGTCCTGACTGGGCTGAAAATAAAGACTCGAAAGTATTACTGTCCTACCATCGAGCGTTAACTCGATGCAGACACAGTGCGAGTCTGTAAATTGAGTGATTTTGGTTACAGTTAGATTTTTATTTAAAACAACTATAGCTGCCATTGGTATTGCGGCCCCAACTATTATTCGAGAAAGAGCAGGCATATATGGCAACTTTCCATTTACATGATAAGGTTCCTGCAGGCATACTATATCTAACCTCATTTCCTCTGACAGTCGCCGGATCTCTTGCATAACTAAACGACTTCTCGCAGCATTTAATTGCCCCACCCTTAATACTGATTTTAAGGGACTCTTAGATGGGCATAGCATTGTGGCCAGGGGAGTCTAGCGTCAAATGCAGTTCTTCCATAAATACGCGAGAAGTCTACGTACACTGATTCTAAATCGAATGGTTCTTGCCTTCTTTCAAATACTAATAGCAACAGATCCAACAACTGTTCAGGATCTGAGGGTAATGCATATGATTTTAGTTGCAGACGATCAGTGACTTCAGGGTTGGGAATGTTATAGTACTCCCCTTAGGGTGAAGCCTCCTGACCACCTGTCTTAAGGCTATCTGTAGATATTTCTTCTAGTCGTGACAATTTGTGATTTAGTTCCAAGTCTTTATAAATAGTCGTGGGATTAATGTTATAAATTCCTACCTTTGAAACTGGGTCATTTGTAGGAGTTTCGTCTGTCTCAAGTTCTTGTCCGGCTACAGTTGTTGCCGTAGACAATGTACATATTGTTTTTTGTCTAGCGGTTTCGTCCGTTAATTGGTCTGGTATTGTGTCAATCGTTTCAGTCCTTGTAATCTCTCGTGAAGTACGATGACCTCTTGGTCGAAGACTAAACCATTTATACCATTTTCTTGGGGATTCATTATGATCCTCAACAAAACCACTTGTCTGAGTGGAAGAGTCAACCTTAGGTGCAACAAAACTATTTTTGGCGAGTTTTGTACGATACTCCAACGCTCTGTTGGCATCTCGTTTTTTCCTCGAAGGGGGTTTATGTTTTCCTGCACAACAGAAACAATTTTTAAACCCAATATACCTCGCATTGCACCCGATTTCCTCTTTCAACAGATCTTGGCCAATCTCCAGATCAGTATTGTCATTCATTACTTCACTTGAGGGTTTACTGTCCATAGTCTGTCTTTTGTATAATTCTATTCAACAAGTACTTGTAAGTCTCACAGTCGGTCATATTGGGCCTTCTACAATTATTCTTCCCTCGCCGTGTACAAGCAATGCACACTGCCTCTAATTTAGACTTTTTACAGTCTTTGCGGAGATGATCCTGTTCTCCGCAATGGGCACAGACTTGTTTATCTTGTGTACAAAACTTTGCCACATGCCCTACATCTTGGCATTTGTGGCACTTTGGGACTACTAAAAAGTCCTTGACGGAAAGGGAAGAAAAATCGACAAAGACTCTGCCCTTTGCCAAAAGCATTTTCCTGATTCGAGGACTTACCTCGACTACATGATGGGTTGTTCTATCATTCCTGGGGCCGGTTAAGAACCGATGCAAAAATTCCTGTTTAAATTCATTCTCATTTATCATCTCATCTAAATTCTGGGAATACACTAGCTCTGAAAGCTTCTCTTTGGAGATCCACTTTGGGACATCATAGATGATCATACGTGGACGCCACTTGCGTGGACGTTCCACAGTCATCTCCGTCACCAATGTTCAATCAATTTCTTTACATCTTCCTCAGAATTTACCTCTATTAGTATTTGTTTCCCCACATTTTTGATAGCACGTACTTTAATTTTATCTTTCACAGGACTTACTAGTTCTGTGATTTTTTTCTTTATTGCTTCAGGTGCTTGTCCCGACTTGGAGGAACAGAACACTACTGGAGCTTGCTTGTTTACAGCCTGTACAATTTTATTTTCCTTACCAGACATGCTCTTTACACTGACTGGTTTGGCAGCTGCTGACGCAAAGGTCAGTTGCGGCTGCACATTTATTGCTTTCAGCTCGGAATTTTCTTTTCTTAACCTACAGTTCTCTTTTTCTAATTCTGATATTTTTCCATATGCGAAATGGATCCTTGAGGCCATTTTTAAAAACTTCTCCTTTACTAGGTTGATTTTTTCTCGCGTTGTTCTGTCGTGAGTGCGAAGAACAACGTCTAACTCTAGTATATATTTAGTTAAGTCCGGTGTCACCTCGGTTGCCTGGACCGATTCGGTATTTTCCCTCAGAAGGAGGTGTTCGAAGCCCTCCATTGGGTCTTCTGGGCCTGGTACCATAATAACCTCTTTTTCTTTGCCCCGATCTGGCGAAGCAAGAGGCGATTCCGCCGAGGGGGTCCTCCCAGGTGGAGACCGCCTGGGGGGAGAGCCCCTTTGCGGAGGCCTCCTGCCCGACCTAGTCGGGGACCTCTGCATTGGCACATTCCCGGGGAAAAAGTCCCGGTTATTATATTCAGAGTCCTTTGAGGGAAAGTTATTTATAAGTCACAGATCCTAAAATTAGCCCTTAAAAGGGCTCTCCTATATCACCTATCTGTCCCTTTCTACGAATTTATTAGCTCCTCTCAGCCAGGAAATATTCCTGTTGCCCGGGGTTCAGGACGCGGACCTGGGAGCTTCCCTTAAAGTAAACAAAGAAAACGATTCAAAGATTGGTTCGCACAAGAGGCACAAAACAATCAGTAGATAGGGACAAAAAAAAAATAAAAAAATTAAAAAATTAAAAAAATAAAAAATAAAAAAATAAAAATAAAAAAAATAAACAAATTACGGTCTGCTTACTCTGTCCTGTTGTCTGGGAATCTAAAACAGGACTTCGTATGCCACCAAATTTATTTCCCAATTCTGTTATTACATGTTTTAAAGTTTATTCGCAGAAAGAACTTACATACTAGGAGTACAATGTATATATGAAAATGAAAATAAAGTGTATATAGAAAACTTACATCTAGCTTATTTTATTGAGTACATTTTCCTACAAACTAGTGAGTACATTTGATTAATTGCTAACTATTTACAGGTCAGTCCGGGTTATGTCTTTAGCCGGTTGTTTGGAGATAGTTACTTTTCCTTGTTCCTCCAGTCTTGTCTTCCAGTTGTGTGCCAATAGTACCGTCTTCTGCTGGGAGTCGGTTCATCTTCTGATAGTTCGCGTGTTTGCTGGGTTCTCTGAGTGTTTTCATGTTGGGTGTTTAGTAGTCTTGTGGATCTCCTCAATGGGGTCGGTTGCGGATTGTTTGTTATTTGTGATTTTGGGGGTTTCGGTTTATTTCGGTCCTCATTTATGGCTCGGGTTGATATGTCCGTTGTTAGTTTGTTTAGGGCGAGTTGTAATTCTGTGGTTCTTAATATTGTGTTCAGATGTTTTCCTTGTAGGAGAAATCTTTCTTCGCCGTCCAGATCTTGGTATCGTGGGCATTCAAATGTCATGTGTTCGGGAGTGTCTATGACGTTGCAGGACGTGCACTGGTCGGATGTTCTTTTCTTTATTCTATACAGGTAGTTTGCATAGGGGCCATGTCCAGTTAGAAAGTGTATCAGTCCTTTTGCTGGTTTTAACGTTTTAAGTCTCAGGCGCTCTCTTATATCCGGGAAAAATTGAAAAGTTCTTCTACCTTCAGCCATAAGGTTCCATTCTTTTTGCCACTGATCCATTAGTTGTTCTCTAATTTCTTTTGTTGTCGTGCATGGGTCGCCTATTATCATAGTGACTTTTTCAAAATTCCTTCGTTTTAGCCAGTGACATGCGCCGCGTTGGCGAACTTGGTAGTCCAAGGGCCATATCCCAAGAGTAACTAGCAGAGCCATAGTAGGTGTAGTGTGGACAGCACCGGAGAACCTGAGTAGCGCTCTTCTTTGTGATGCTCTTAGTATTCTTTGAATGTTTCTGGTATTTGCCCGGTGCGCCCATAAACCTGCACCGTAGCTAATTATGGCAGTCATTATGCTATTGTGGTAGGTTTGTATGATGCTCAGAGGGAGTTGGAAGCGGGTTTGTCCGATGGTGGCGAGTTTCATCATGATGGTCATCCCACGAATGGGCCGCTTTTTAATGTGTCTTTTGATCGATTTTATGCTGCTCGGTCTTTTACTCCTAAGCCTGGTGGTTTTCGCTTTCGCGAGATTTTACGAACGTTGGACGTTGAGTTACCTGCTTTTTTCTTAGCCGGGGATACTTCTTCTCCCCCCTGGATTTTAGCAGAGGCCCCCGTTCATCTTGGGCTTACGTCATGTCCGAAATCTTCGACCGCAGCACATATTATTCGTTGTTCTTTTAGCGAGATCAAATCCTCTTTTAATGGCTGGGATTTTATCTATACGGACGGCTCTAAATGTGACACAGGTGTAGGATGTGCTTTTGTTTTAAATGGGGCAAGTTTTACGTATGGTCTTAACGTTGCAACATCTATTTTTATGGCGGAGCTTTATGCTATCTATCGGGCGGTTTTATTTATTTCTGATCACGGGCTGGGGAACAGTGTTATATGTTCCGATTCTTTGAGTGGCATTTTAAGTTTTAGAAACCTGTACAACCTCCACCCCCTTGTACAGATGGTCCAGAATGCAGTTTTAACCCTTTACGACGCTGGCGTCAGGGTAAAACTACTGTGGGTGCCTGGACACGTCGGGCTCCCGGGTAATGAGGCCGCAGATGTTGCAGCAAAATCCGCTCTTTTAGACCCTGCTGAGTACGAGCAGCGTTTTTACTTCGGGGATTTCATACATTCAATACGTAGAGCCATTTTTTCGCGCTGGCGCGAGGAGTGGGAATTACTCCCAAATAATAAGCTCCGTGAATGTAAACCCGCCCCTTTTAACTGGTCGACTTCTTCTCGCGCTGTTCGTCGCGAAGAAGTAATTTTAGCTCGTCTTAGAATTGGGCATTGCCGTTTTAGTCACTCTCACCTTTTTAATGATCAACCCGCTCCAGTTTGCCCTCACTGTGACCACCCCTTTACAGTGCGTCACGTTTTAATTGATTGTCTTCATCTGACAGCTTTTAGACATAGACTAGGTTTGCCCTCCTCTATTGAGGAATTACTTGCAGATGATGTGGTTGCTGTTGAGCGAGTGCTCCGTTTTATCCGTGTTTGTGGTTTTTGGAGCAAGGTGTGAGGTGCTCTCTTTTTATTCATGACGGCATTTTTTAGACGATTTTAAGACTGTTGTTGTTTCAGCATTTGATGCATCGTTTTTAGCACCAGTCTTTTATTGAGTTGTTATATGTAACCCTTGTTATTGTTTTGGGGTTTTATTGTTACAGTTTAGATTTTTACAATACTGGTTTATTTTCAGCTTTTGCTGATGTGTTTTACTACCAGTTTTTATATGTTCTAGTGTTGATGGTTATAGGGTTTTATTGACCCTTTTTAGACCATTATAGGACTGTTGTTTTTTCGCTCTTGCGGCTTTTTTAATACCAGGCCTTTGTTGACCATTACACCCACTTGTTACTTGTTATGGGTTTTTATTTTGTTGCACAACGTGCTACTGCGACTTGATTTGTTTAACTATTTTTTTTTAGTTCTGACGCAGTTTTAGCATGTTTGGGCGCTAATGACCTTAGCTGTTGTGCGCCCCTAAAACAACAATCATCATCGAGTAATCGTTTGCTTAGCATTTTTTCGTACAGTTTGCCTAAGACGTTTAGTAGGCAGATTGGTCGGTATGCCTTGGGTAAGTGAGGATCTTTACCTCCTCCTTTGTATAGGATTTTAACTTCCGCTTCCTTCCAGCAGTCCGGGAACCGTCCCTGCCAGAGGCATTCGTTCATTAAGTTGCATAGATATGGTGTCATTTGTGGTGCGAGGTTTCGAAGTATTTCCGTTTTTATCTTATCTGGTCGTGGCGCAGTTTTGCATTTCATTTCGTGTATGGCATGGAAAATTTCAGTTTGATCGAAAGGGATAATAAGCCCCTCCTGGGGGAAAGTGTTTTGTAAGTCTTCTCGCAGTTGCCTTTAATACGTGCTATCCTCCTGTTCTCGGTCTTGTGGAAGTAGTTTGTCCAGTAAGTAGGTGACGGATTGTTTCCAGTCTTTGGTCATAGAGCCGTCATCTTGCTTTAAGGTGCAGATGATTTCGGGAGTGTGGAGTTTTTCAGTGACTATCTTGTAAGGAATTCCCCAGGGATTTGTTGCGGTTAGGTGCTCTTCGACAAAATGCTCCCACGATTCTTGCTTTTTCTTGGCGAGTTTTTCTTTAAATTTAATTTTGGTTGCTTGGTACTTCTCCAAGAGGAATTTTCGTTCGGTAGCAATCATGGCATGCTGATATTTCCTTCTTTCGCAGCGCATTTTTGATCCTAATTTTTGCAGATCTTCGTCCCATATTGGTGATTGGTGTTTTCTAATCCTTAGTTTTGGGACGCTCTTCTCCATTGCTTGCTGAATGGCGTTTGTGAGGTCTTTGGCTTTGCGATTTACATCGTCTCCTAAGGTCATTGGTGTAGGTAGAGTCAGTTCCGCTTTTAGTTTAGCCCAGTCGGCACTTTTAATATTGTACCGAGTTACTCGTGGAGTTGGAGCAAAGGAAGTGGATCTGAACAGTTTCCAATCGAAGAGAATGATGTTATGATCGCTGGAAGTGAGACCCTGTCCCACTCTCCAGCCCTCGATGTGTCTGTACGCTTTTGGGTTTGCCAGTGTTACGTCGATGTTTGATGTTGCTCCCGCACGATTTTGGAAAGTTGGGGGGTTGTTTGGCGCGTTCAACACTATTAAATTTAACTCGGTGATGACTGCTTCGAGACTCTCTCCGCGTTCATCTTTCTGATTGCTGTGCCACCACGTGGATTTTGCATTTACGTCGGCCGTGTGTATTATTGGTAGGTCTAGGTAGGTGTCGTGGATGTCCCGCATTTTTTCTAGGTAAACATCTATGCTGTCGCTATACTGAAAATAGTGATTAGCCATTATCCAGCTGTTTTGTTTATACGTTATAAGTGTGCATGTACAGTGTTCGTCACAGAATTGTCCTACTTTGACAACCTGAAAGTGTGGGTTGAGAACTATGATCGCAGTTTTTGGTGAGTCCGTGGTGGTGATGCATCTGGCGGATTTGGGGAGGAATGCCGGTTTTCCATGTATGGTGTACGGTTCCTGGTAGCATAGTATATCGATGTCTAGTTCAGTTAGTAGTTGTTTGGATTCTGCCATTACTGTTTTGCTGTGTTGAGCGTTTAATTGTCCAATGCGAAATTTGGTTAACGTTCGTCCTATTTCTTCGTTATTTATACTTTGGGGATCTTGTAGATTAGCCATAGTCAGTTCGACTAACTAGCCGTTCCCACATCATATTATACGTTGGGCAATTTGCTCTTCCGTTGCATGTTCTCTTTCTGATGTAACACGGAACGCAAGTTGGAGGACCTTCCTTCTTCTCACATTGTTGTTTGTCATGGTCTTGGTCACCGCAGTGTCCGCATACTGCTTTTTCTTTGTAGCAGTATTTTGCCACATGACCTAGGTCTTGGCATTTGGCACATCTCGCCACCACTATATAATCTTTGACCGCAATGCAGTAAAACCCCATATATAATCTTCCTTTCTGTAGGATTTTTCTTCTCATTTCCGCTGAGACCTCTATTACTTGATGCACTGTTGATTTTTCTCTGGGGCCCGTTTTGAAGCGTAGCCTAAAATTGTGTTCAAATTCTTCTTTTGTTATGTCTTGCTCAAAATTTTGCTGGTATATTTGTTCTAATATTTGCTCGTCATTTTCTGATTTGGTGACATCATATAATATCAATAGAGGATTCTTTTTTCGGGGTAGTTCCATTTTGAGTTGCTTATTTTTGAGGGCGTCGCTGTTTAGGATTTTCTGAATATCTTCCTCAGTGTCCCCTTCCACAATAAGACTGTTTGGCGTGGTTCTGAGGCTCCTTATTTTGATCTTTTCTCTTGCTGGGTTTAATGATTTTGTGACGGTTTCAGCCACTTCCTTTATGTGTTTTCCTGTGGATGAGGAGATGAAGATGGTGTGCTGTTTTCTTTGTACTGTCTGCTGTAGTTTTTCTGCGTTTTTGTTTGGAGCTGGGTTTACAATCGTTTGAGCGTATGTTACTTTAGGCGTTTGTTTCACTTCTTGAAGTCCCTCTCGGAGTAGCTTGTTTTCCGTACTCAGGACAAGGTTATCCTTTTCCATCTGGTTGTACATCTGGTGTATAACGGCCAGTGTTTCGTAGAAAAATGACTTCTTTTGTGACGTCATCTTCTCGTTTGCGATCGTTAGGTTCATTTCCGCAAGGAGTCCGTAGATTCCTACATCCTTATTTTCCTGCGAAGTGGTTTGGGGATCCTCTTCTGTTATTGGGCTCATCCTTTTCTTCCTTCTGGTGTCCTGGGCTGTAGACGATGTAGGGGTTTCCTGTTGACTCCTTGGTTCGGGTTCCGTTTCTTCTGTGGTAGCTTCCTGGGTCTGGCCATCCTTGGTCGTTGCTTCCATTTTGTTATTTGTCGAAGTTTTCTTCTTCCTGTTGACTTCTTGCGTGCATGGCGATGGTGCTGCAGTCTTCTCTGGTCTCTGTTCCTGGCCCTTCCTTCCTGGTGCGGCTTCCATTTTGCTCGTGTGGCGATCCTGGCTGAGATCACGGTTGGTGGAGGTCCTCTTCTCACTCCTTACTTCTCTTTTCCTTTCCAGGGTATCCTCCTGATTGGAGACGGTGGTAGACTTTCCTGTTTTGGAGTCCTGGGTCTTTGGTTCTCTTTTCTCCTCGGTTGATGTGGATTTTCCTGTCTTGGAGTCCTGGTTCTTTTTTGGCTCCGTGTCCAATTGGTTGGTGGATTCTGTTGAAGCCGACATCTTTTGAGGGATGCAAGTGTCCTTGGCTTTAAACCACTTGGTCCGGTATGTGTGTCCCCCAGGGGGAGACCCCCTGGGTTACTCGCGGCGGCGAGGAAACCTCGCTGCCTCCGTTAATTTCGTTTATGTTACCTTTTGCTCCTCTTAGCCGCTTGACAGTGAAGTCAAACGTTGCCCGGGGCGAACGACGAGGACGTGGGAGCTACCTTCACAGTGATTTTCGCAGGAGATGCAAGCCGGCGTCCTGAAAAGGACAAAGCTAAGGCTGCAGTCCGCTTACAAAAGGCTTTCCAATGTCACTAGGGTGCACACCAATACTTTATTCACTGTGAGGGGACTCGCCCCAGTAGATAGGGACAAAAAAATAAAAAAAAAAATAAAAAAAATAAAAAATAAAAATAAAAAAAAATAAAAAAATAAAAATGAATAAAAATAAAAAAAAATATGGTCTGCTTACTCTATCCCGTTACCTTGGAAATTAGAACGGGACTTCGTATGCCACCTCGTTTATTCCAATCATTTTTTACATTGATTACCTTGGTTATTCGCAGAAAATACTTATATACTAAGAATACATATTATTTACTCTAAATCAAAGTTACTACATATTTATTTTCAGGTTACATGAGTCTTAATACTATGTTAAGGACTATAGCTAAAATATATACAAATCAGTCCGGGATTTGACATTGGTGGTGTTTATTTGGAGCTGCTTTCCGCCTGTCTCTCCAGTCTTTTCTGCCGGTGGTGTGCCAGTAGTAGCGTCTTCTGCTGGGGGTGGATTCGTCCTCGGATATTTCTCGCGATTGCTGGACTGTCGGAGAGTTGACCAGTTGAGTCGGTTTTATGTTAGCCAGTCTTGTTGATTTCCTCAAAGGAGTTTGTGGTTGATTGTTTGTCTTAGTGGATTTAGGAGTTTTTGGCTTTTTTCGATCCTCGGAGATGGCTTTGGTTGAGATGTCCGTTGTCAGTTTGTTGATCGCTTTTTGTAGTTCCGGATTTCTCAGTATGGCAGCCATTTGTTTTCCTTGTAGGAGAGTTCTTTCCTGGGGGTCCAAGTCTAGGTAACGCGGGCATTCGAACGTTGTGTGTTCTGGCGTGTCTGTTACTTTGCAGGTCGGGCATTGATCTGTTGTGCATTTTCCTATTCTAGCCAAATAGCTTGTATAGGGACTGTGACCGGTGAGGTAATGTATTAGTCCTTTGGTTGGCTTTAGTGTTTTTAGTTTCAGGCGTTCTCGTATATTCGGGAAGAATTGATAAGTCCTCCTACCTTCTGTTTGATTATTCCAATTTGTTTGCCATTGGTCCATTAGTGCTTCTCTGATTTCTCTGACTGTCTTGCATGGAGTTCCTATTATCTGCGCGACTTTGTCTGGGTTATTCCTTTTTAGCCAGTGTTGGGCACCGCGTTGACGAACCTGATAGTCCATTGGCCAAATACCAAGAATGACCAGTAAAGCCGTTGTTGGTGTGGTATGCACGGCTCCGGAAAATCTTAATAGTGCTCTTCTTTGATCGGTACGTAGTATTTTCTGAATGTTTTTGTTGTGTGCACGATGGGCCCAGATACCTGCACCATAACTTATTATGGCCGTCATTATACTGTTGTGATATGTCTGTATTATGCTTAATGGAAGATTGAATCGGGATTGTCCTATAGTAGCGAGTTTCATCATAATGTGTTCAGCTTTTTGGGTTGCCTGTCGTGCGTGGGTGGTGTAAAATTGGTTCGTGTCTAGATGAAGACCGAGATACTTTGTCGTTTCTTGTTTTCGAATTATCCTGTTGTTAATTCTTAGTATTGGGTTTCGTTTAAATTTGCCTTTTAGGAGCATGTACGTAGACTTGTCAGGTGCGATTTGTAATTTAGTAGTTTCACACCATAGGGTTACCTCGTGTGTCACTGTAGCCGCCTTTGTCTCCAGTTGTAGTCGATTGTCCCCTTCTATTAGTAATAACACGTCGTCTGCGTAGGCGATTACCTTTGTTACTTCCGGTAGATGTTCTAGTTTGTTCAGCAGTGGTTCTATGCCTATGTCCCAAAAAGTTGGTCCGAGAATAGACCCTTGTGGGCATCCTTTGGAGATGTTGACTCTGATTTTGCTCGATTCACCCCTAATGTGAACAGACCTTCTTTGACAGTAATCCACAAGGGATGTGTATAGGGAGGTTGGGAATTTTAGTTCCCTGAGTTGGCTGAAGAGGGCCGGCCACCACAGGTTATCAAAAGCGCCCTGTATGTCAAGGAAAATAGCTGCTACGTATTTGCTTGTTGTGTTTTGTACTGTGGTGACGGCATCCTGTATGGCGTCAATTGTAGATTGTCTTTTTCGGAAGCCGTACTGTCTTTCGGTCATGCCAATCATGGTTCTGAATTCTAGTAGGCGTTTGCTTAACAGTTTTTCATGTAGTTTCCCTAATACGTTCAATAAGCAAATTGGCCGGTATGATTTTGGTAGATGTGGGTTTTTTCCTCCGCCTTTGTACAGTATCTTCACTTCCGCTTCCTTCCAGCAGTCCGGAAATCGTCCCTGCCAGAGGCATTCATTCAGTAGGGTGCATAAATAAGGTGTGATCTGTGGAGCAATGTTCTGTATTACTTCCGTTTTAATTTTGTCTGGACCTGGTGATGATTTGCCTTTCATTCCCTGTATCGCGTGGTATACCTCAGTTCGGTCGAAAGGGAGTGTGAGCCCCTCGAGGGGAATACTGTTTTGAAGATCGTCTCGCAGTTTCCGGTGATTTATGCTATCGTCTTCTTTTCTGTCAATGGGGAGTAGTTTGTTTAGTAGGTAAGTGATTGATTGTTTCCAATCCGTTGTTGAGCCGTCATCTTGCTTTAGAGTGCAGATAATTTCCGGGGTGTAAAGTTTCTCCGTAACTATTTTGTAAGGGATTCCCCAGGGATTTGTGGGGGTCAAATGCTCTTCAACGAAGAGTTGCCAGGAATCTTGTTTTTTCTTGTCCAGTTTTTCTTTGAATTAATTTTGTTCTAGTTTCTCGGTATTTGTCTAGTAGGTATTTCAGTTCGTTTGCAATCATGCATTTTTGATATTTTCTTCTTTCGGATCGCATTTTTGCGCGTAGTTTGTTCAGGTCCTCATCCCATATTGTGGATATATTCTTTCTGGTCCTTAATTTTGGAATACTCTTTTCCATTGCCAGTTGGATGGCATTTGTTAGCTCTTGAGCTTTCTGGTTTACGTCGTCGCCTATAATTACTGGAGACGGTAGTTTTAGCTCTTCCTTCATTTTTGTCCAGTCGGCCCTTTTAATATTATACCGCGTTTTCGGAGGGAGTGTTGCGCCGTGGGTGGATCTAAAAAGATTCCAATCAAGAAGTATAATATTGTGGTCACTGCATGTGAGTCCCTGTCCCACCCTCCAGTTCTGAATGTGTCTGTGCGCTTTCGGGTTTGCCAGCGTCACGTCTATGTTCGATGAGGCTCCCGCTCGATTATGGAATGTAGGGGGGTTGTCTGGTTCGTTGACGACTAGTAGATTGAGTTCCGTTATAAGTTCTTCGAGTTTTTCCCCGCGTTCATCTTTGTGATCGCTGTACCACCACGTAGATTTGGCGTTCGCATCAGCCACATGAATTATTGGCAAGTTTGGATATGTGTTGTTTATGTCTCGTATGCGTTCAAGGTAGGGATCAATTTCGTCGCTATATTGAAAGTAATGGTTGGATATTATCCAACTGTTCCTTTGGTATGTTATGAGGGTACTTGTGCATTGCTTATCGCAGAATTGTCCTATTTTCACAACTTGAAAGTTGGGGTTAATAATTATGGTCGCCGTTTTCGGAGATTCCTCGCTTACTATACATCTTGCAGACCTTGGTATGAATGCAGGTTTTCCATGTATCGTGTAGGGCTCTTGGAGGCATAAGATATCTATGTCCAGTTCTGTCAGAAGTTGTTTTGTTTCGGCCATTACAGTTTTGCTGTTTTGGGCATTTAAATGTCCTATGCGAATTTTGCTTGTTATTGATGCTACGTCTTCGTTATTTTTTGCTGGAAGTTGTCTTGGATTATCCATAGTCGGTTTTAGCAACAAGGCGTTCCCACATCATGTTGTATGTTGGACAATTATCTCTGCCGTTGCATGTTTTCTTCCTAATGTAACAGGGAACACACGTTGGAGGGCCGTTCTTTTTCTCGCATTGTGGTTTGTCATGGTCCTGGTCGCCACAGTGGGCGCATACCGATTTTTCTTTATAACAGTATTTGGCCACATGTCCTAAGTCTTGGCACTTTGCACATCTTGCGACCACGATGTAATCTTTAACTGCAATAGAGTAAAACCCCATATACAGCCTTCCCTTTTGTAGTATTTTCCTTCTCATTTGCGCCGAAACCTCGATCACATGGTGAACCGTTGATTTCTCTCTGGGACCTGTCTTGAAACGTAGCCGGAAATTTTGTTCGAATTCTTCTCTTGTCATATCCTGTTCGAAGTTTTGCTCGTAAATTTGTTCCATTATTTGTGCATCATTTTCTGCATTGGTCACGTCATATAGTATCAGTAGGGGATTCTTTTTACGAGGAAGTTCTATTTTCAATTGCTGATTTTTGAGAGCGTCGCTTTTTAGTATTTTCTGAATATCTTCTTCTGTGTCTCCTTCCACTATGAGGGTGTTCGTGGTCGTTCGAAGGCTCCTGATTTTAATCTTTTCCTTTGCCGGGTTTAGTCTTTTGGTGACGGTTTCAGCCACTTCTTTTATGTTTTTCCCTGTTGTCGACGAGATGAAAACGGCGTGCTGTTTCCTTTGTACCGTCTGCTGCAGTTTTTCTGATTGTCTGGTTGGGGCTGGGTTTGCGATTGTTTGCGCATATGTTATTTTGGGCGACTCCTTCGCTTCCTTTAATACGTCGAGGAATATTCTGTTTTCCGTCCGCAGTGTTAAGTTGTCTTTCTCCATTTCGTTGTATTTCTGGTGTATCACCGCCAGGGCATCGTAAAAGAAGGCCTTCTTCTGAGACGTCATCTTTTCATTGGCGATTGCTAGGTTTATTTCTGCTAATAGTTTGTAGATCCCGTCGTCCTCACTTCTTTGCGGTGTGGTTGGAGTATCGTCTTCGGGAATTGGTGTCGTCTTTTTCTTCTTCCTGGTGTCCTGTGTTGTGGGTGTTTCTTTTACACTCCTAGGTTCCGATACCTTTTCTTTTTGGGTCTTGTCCTGGTTTTGGCCGTGCTTTTATGTTGTTTCCATTCCGTGGATTGATGAAGTTTTCTTCTTCCTGTTGATTTCCTGGGTGGATGAAGATGGTGGCGTTCCGTCTTTCTCGGGAATCCCTTCTGGGGTCTTCCTTCCAGTTGGTGCATCCATATTTGCTGTCTGCCGGTCCTGGCTCGGCTCCCAATTGGTGGTAGAAGTCTTCTTCTCGTTCCTCAGTTCTCTTGTTGTCTCCATGGAGTCCTCCTGGTTTGAGGTCGTGGTAGGTTTTCTTGTCTTGGTGTCCGCATTTTTCTTCGTATCCAAGATGGTTGGGTTGATTGATTCCGTTGAGGCTGACATCGTTTTGGGCCGGTTGGTATCCTTGGCATTCGCCACTGGGTCCATTGCTCAAAATTACGTGTCCCCCAGGGGAAGACCCCCTGGGTTCCTTGTGGTCTCGAGGAGTCCTCGTAGACCTTTGTCAATTGCTTGTCAGTCTCTTTCTCTTTTAGCTGCTCTCAGCCGTTTGCTAATGAAAGCAAACGTTGCCCAGGGTGCACGACGTGGACGTGGCAGCTACCTCATGTGAGTTTCGAAATAAACCACAGGTGAAAAACTGGCCGGAGCCCTGAAAAGGACTAGCTGAAGTCACAGTTAACACTCGGGGCACTTGTACTAGGGCACAATATCACAATATACTCACATGGGGACGCACCCCAGTAGATAGGGACAAAAAAAAAAAAAGCCGTGACTTCGTCCTACGACAAAGCCACGGCTTCTTATATCTTTTAACTCAGTACCTTATTTTTTAAACTGAGTCTTATTTTCCCTTTATTTTTTCTTTCAATACAATTTGTTTTTACAATAAATTTTATTACTAACTACTTATAATTATTAAAAGAAAATGCACATAATAATTGGTGCCAAAACTACTTTCTACTTACATAAATGTTAGTACATTGATACCTACAATTTAACTACAAATTACAAATATTATTACAATATTTAATATGATTAATTATACTTCTTTTAACATTTTTTATTTTTTATCTACTCATATTAATTTTCCATACTAACTTATTATTTATAGGTTATTTTACTACTCTATAACCACATATTAATAAACATTATTTAAGCAAGAAATTAGTTAACAAAAACTACTACTACTAAAATAATTAACTACTAATAGGTTAATATTAATGTCATAATCGGGTAATGTAGCTCCACTGGAAAATCCCAGAGACATACACCTCCTTGGTCGTCAGGAGGGCCTCCTGGAATTCCATAGGGTGCAGCGTCTCCGGCGCCTCAGTGGATGCTACGTAACATCTTAGCCGGGTATCGGCTGGCCTCTAAATCTTTTCAGGGCAATGCCCGAAAAGGAGTCAGCCGCTGAATTTATCATTTTCCAGGTCTTCTTTCCTCTTATTAGGTGATAAATTTTCCGTCCCTGTAAATGTCTGTAATTTTCTTTTCTTAAATCTATTGTCACTGGGCATTCCCACAGAGCATGTTCTGGGTTGTCTTGAAGTCCGCATTCACATATATCATCCAGTCTTAGTCGGAATCTATATAGGTAGTCACGATATGGGCCATGTCCTGTAATGTAGTGGACAAGACCACGGGATGGATTCAAAAATTTCATTTTATGTCTTTCTAGTACGGATGGGAAGAATGTGTACGTTCTTCTACCGGTTTGACTTATATCCCATGAATCTTGCCACTCACCACTGATTTTCTCCTCAATATCTATCTCATCAATTACAGGACACCCTGCAATTTTTGAGGCCCTAAACATATTATCTTTTCTTGACCAATATCGTGCTCCTCTTTTCCGTATCTCCAAATCCAAAGGTAAAATATCTAACGTCACTAATAGTGCATCTGTTGGTGTTGTTGAAAAAGCCCCAACCATGCTAATTAGGATTTTACGTTGAAGGCTTCTTAGGGCTTTGCTAGCACTTTGTAAAAATAGCCTGTGCGCCCAAACACTAGCACCGTACCCGACAATTGCTCCTAATACTGCATTATTATAAAGCTTAATGGCTTGATATGGAATTGTACCATATTCCTTGGATAAGCGGGCAATTTTGTTCATTATTAAAAAAGCTTTGGCCGAAATTTCTTCCACGTGAATTTTGAAGTTTAATTTTTCGTCTAAAGATATTCCAAGATATTTTACACTATTTGATCTTTGGATATTCGTATTCTCAAATCGTAGGATTGGGGATCTCTGCAGATTTCCCTTAAGCATCAAATACTTGGTTTTTGCTGCAGATATCCTCAATCTAAGATTTGCGCACTCTATCGATAGCTGAGTTAAGATTACACTACATTTTTGTTCTAGAACTATTCTGGAATTTGCTTCTACTAGAATTAAAATATCATCTGCATACGCTACCACCGCGAGAGTTTCGTCTAAAGTGTGTAAATTGTTCAGACAGGGTTCTATCCCTATGTCCCAGAAGGTTGGCCCGCATATTGACCCTTGAGGGCAGCCCTTTGTCAACCTCCGTGCTATCCTGGCATCTCCTATCTCGAATTGGACGTATCGTTGATTACAGTAGTCCACGAATGAATTATATAAGTTTTGGGAACATCCCAAATCTTTTAATCTTTTAAATAGGCCAGGCCACCAGAGATTGTCAAATGCACCCTCAATGTCAATAAATATTCCTAAAACACATTTATTTACACTTATTTTCTACAATGTCTAGTGGGAAGTTTATCGCGTCTTCCGCAGATTTTCCCGTTCTGAAACCCCTCAGGGGCCAAATTTATTGGGTACGGGGCGTAGCGACCCCGAGGCACCCGAGCTGCTCCCTCAGGTCCGCGCTTAGCGCGTTTGACTCCTTTTTATTTCGCCTCTTTTATTGTTTTATTTGTCCTAC
Source organism: Metallyticus violacea (assembly GCA_030762175.1). Lineage (NCBI taxonomy): Eukaryota > Metazoa > Arthropoda > Insecta > Mantodea > Metallyticidae > Metallyticus > Metallyticus violacea. The sequence goes on along the minus strand of CM060836.1, from coordinate 103,303,223 downwards.
TTCCCTGTTCTTTGTCTGATGGGTGCCCCCGTGTTTGACACGGTAAAAAGTGACTGGGTAACAGCGTAACTCCCAGCACTGGGTTATCATGTAGGACGGGAGCGTATCCCCTGGTAAAGGCCAGGCCCGGGGAAGGGCCATTGCATGAGCTGTAGACTTCCTGCAGGCGATTGGGTCCCTTCGTCAGCCCACAGGAAGGTGTGATGATGATGATGATTATTGTTCAAGGGGCGCACAACATCAAAGGTCATTAGCGCCCAAACACACTAAAAACTGCGCCAGATCTAAAAATAAATAGTTGACACAAATAGTGTCTTAGGGTGAATAACAATAGCACTTAGTGCAACAAAATAAAAACCCATAACAAATAACAAATGGGTGTAATGGTCAACAAAGGACTGGTAGTAAAATAAAGCCGCAATAGCGAAAAGCAACAGTCCTATAATGGTCTAAAAAGGGTCAATAAAACCCTGTAACCACCGACACTAGAACATATAAAATCTGGTAGTAAAAAACATCAGCAAAAGCTGAAAATAAACCAGTATTGTAAAAGTCTAAACTGGCAACAATAAAACCCCAAAACAGTAACAAAGGTTATATAAAACAACGCAATAAAAGACTGGTACTAAAAACAATGCATCAAATGCTGAAACAACAACAGTCTTAAAAGCGTCTAATTATGCCGTCATGGATAAAAAGAGAACACCTCACACCTTGCTCCAAAAACCGCAAACACGGATAAAACGGAGCACGCGCTCAACAGCAACCACATCATCTGCAAGTAAATCCTCAATAGAGGAGGGCAAACCTAAGCTATTTCTAAAAGCTGTCAGATGAACACAATCAATTAAAATGTGACGCACTGTAAAGGGGTGGTCACAGTGAGGGCAAGCTGGAGCGGGTTGATCATTAAAAAGATGGGAGTGACTAAAACGGCAATGCCCAATTCTAAGACGAGCTAAAATTACTTCTTCGCGACGAACAGCGCGAGAAGAAGTCGACCAGTTAAAAGGGGCGGGTTTACATTCACGGAGCTTATTATTTGGGAGTAATTCCCACTCCTCGCGCCAGCGCGAAAAAATGGCTCTACGTAATGAATGAATAAAATCCCCGAAATAAAAACGCTGCTCGTACTCAGCAGGGTCTAAAAGAGCGGATTTCGCTGCAACATCTGCGGCCTCATTACCAGGGAGTCCGACGTGTCCAGGCACCCATAGCAGTGTTACCCTGACGCCAGCGTCGAAAAGGGTTAAAACTACATTCTGGACCATCTGTACAAGGGGGTGGAGGTTGTACAGGTTTCTAAAACTTAAAATGGAACTCAAAGAGTCGGAACATATAACACTGTTCCCCAGCCCGTGGTCAGAGATAAATAAAACCGCCCGATAGATAGCATAAAGCTCCGCCATAAAAATAGATGTTGCAACGTTAAGACCATACGTAAAACTAGCCCCATTAAAAACAAAAGCACATCCTACACCTGTGTCAGATTTTGAGCCGTCGGTATAGATAAAATTCCAGCCATTAAAAGAGGATTTGATCTCGCTAAAAGAACAACGAATAATATGTGCTGCGGTCGATGATTTCGCACAGGACGTAAGCCCGAGATGAACGGGGGCCTCTGCTAAAATCCAGGGGGGAGAAAAAGTTTCCCCGGCTAAGAAAAAAGCAGGTAACTCAATGTCCAACGTCCGTAAAATCTCCCGAAAACGAAAGCCAGGAGGCTTAGGAGTAAAAGACCGAGCAGCATAAAAACGATCAAAAGACACATTAAAAACGGCCCATTCGTGGGATGACGAGGTTGCGCAGCTAAGCGACAACCGTACGCAACTAGTAAAACATCCCTACGATAAAACAACGGAGGTTCTCCAGACTCCGCACATAAACTCAACACAGGACTGGTGGGTAATGCCCCAATGCCAACACGGATACCCCGGTGATGAATCGGGTTCAGGCGGCGCAGAACAGAAGGCCGCGCAGAGCCATAAACAACACTGCCATAATCCAATTTGGACCTGATAAGAGCGCGGTAAAAACGTAAAAGTATAGCCCGGTCAGCTCCCCAAGATGTGCCACTTAAAACACGTAAAATACAAAGAGAACGTTCACACTTGCCTCTGAGTTGCGCTATATGCGATGACCAGCATAATTTCCTATCAAACACCAAGCCAAGGAACCGAACTTCGTCTGCGAAAGAGAGTGCGTCTGGGCCAAGATGGAGCGAAGGTGGAAGATACTCCTTGTGGCGCTAGAAGTTCATGCAGACGGTCTTCTCTGCGGAGAAACGGAACCCGTGAGACACACTCCAAGCGTGAAGGCGGTCGAGACAGCATTGGAGGCGGCGTTCCAAGAGACAGGTTCTCCGAGAGGAAAGATAGATGGCAAAATCGTCCACATATAACGACGATTGTATTCCTGGTTGTAAACACTCGGTGATAGAGTTAATCGTAATGGCAAATAGTGTGCAACTAAGTACCGAGCCCTGAGGTACGCCGTTCTCTTGAATAAAATTAGATGATAAAACTGATCCCACGCGAACATTAAAAACCCGGTCCTTCATCCCCTCAGGGGCCCAATTTATTGGGTACGGGGCGTAGCGACCCCGAGGCACCCGAGCTGCTCCCTCATGTCCGCGCTCAGCGCGTTTGACTCCTTTTTATTTCGCCTCTTTTATTGTTTTATTTGTCCTACTTCCCTGTTCTTTGTCTGATGGGTGCCCCCGTGTTTGACGCGGTAAAATGTGACTGGGTAACGGCGTAACTCCCAGCACAGGGTTATCATGTAGGACGGGAGCGTATCCCCTGGTAAAGGCCAGGCCCGGGGAAGGGCCATTGCATGAGCTGTAGTCTTCCTGCAGGCGATTGGGTCCCTTCGTCAGCCCACAGGAAGGTGTGACCCTGAGGTTACTTCGTTCAGGCCAGAGCCAGTAACCTAAGCCGGGGTGGCGCCCAGGAAGCAGCCCGCCATCGGAGACGGTTGCAATGGTGGAGGAATAAATCGCTATGGTACTGGAAAATAATCCTTTACATTTTAAACGCAAAAGAGTTGACGTAAAAGAAGTAATCGAGAAGTCTTTCCCTCGTTACTTAGTTATTAGTCGTACTGAAGAGAGCCAGTCGTTTACGACCGTAAATCCATTTAAGATTCAGAAGGGCATTGATGCCATAGCTGGGCCCGTTAAGTCCTGTACCCGTCTACGCAACGGATCACTTTTAGTGGAGACACTTGGCCTGTCTCAAAGCAACTCGTTGCTCAAGGCGACGCTACTCCACGGATATCCCGTCCGTGTCGAGAAACATAAGACCATGAATTCGTCGCGAGGAGTTGTTACAACAAATGTTCTAGACGGAATGTCCGACCCGGAAATCCAGAGCTGTCTGGAAGACCAAGGGGTCACCTCAGTTTATCGTGTGCAGGCAAGGAAAGAGGGGGAATTACAGCCGACCCGGACTCTTTTCCTCACATTCGACAGGGTCGATTTGCCGCAGAGGATCAAGGCGGGCTACGAGGTGATAGAAGTGCGCCCGTATATCCCGAGCCCGTTGCGATGTTTCCAGTGTCAGCGTTTTGGACACACTCGCATATCATGTAAAACTGCCGTTTCCATCTGTGCAACCTGCGGTCAAGCAAGTCACGAGGGAGCATGCCCATCCGCTCCTGTCTGCGTCAACTGCCGCGGCGAACATCCAGCCTCGTCCCGCGATTGCCCTCGTTTTCGAGAGGAGCGCTGTATCCAGGAGATCCGGGTGAAGGAAAAACTCTCCTTTACTGAAGCCCGGAAGCGATTCCAGTCTCGCCAACCTGTCGTGCCTAAGACCGGCACCTACAGCGCAGCAGCTTCTTTTGCGCCCAAGAAGTGCGATAGCAGTACGCAGACCTGCGATCTTGTTTTTACACGGGTCCAAACTACTCCTAGTTCTCCAAAGCGCTCTACCGTGAAGCCCAAAGCGGTTGTTTTTAATGCCCCTGAAATTAAGTTCAGGACGAGTTTTACGAGAACGGATTTTTTAAAGTCGTCAACTCAGGTAGAGCAGAAAAAGAGCCCTTCTCCTCCTCGGAGGTCACGCTCCCATGATGGGAGCAAACCCGCTAGGCGGTCGCCGTCGCCGCCTATATCTACATCCAACCGATTCCAGGCGTTGGAATCGGTGGATGCTTCTCAGCGGGAGAGCCCTCCCTCTGAGGAAGTGATGGAGCAGGATGTGCCTGCTCCTTCAAAACCACCGAGTCCCACGCGACTGAAAAAAGGACGTTTGTTTCGCCCTGCACCGTCCAAAAAGTAAGGTGGTAAATTTTTAGCTTCTTTTATCTAATTTTAACAATGGCTATCCTTTCGTGGAATGTGCGTGGTCTCCGTAGTCGCAGACCTGACCTCGAGTTAATTTTACGTTCTACTGACCCTTTGCTGGTATGTCTCCAAGAGACTAAGCTTCGCCCAAGCGATTCTTTTAATTTACGTGGTTACTCTTCGGTGAGATTTGATCTCCCTCCCGAAGATGGCACTCCCGCTCACGGCGGAGTTTTACTTTTAATTCGAAACGACGTGTACAGCACCTCATTACAGCTCCAGACTCCTTTACAAGCTGCTGCAGCTACCGTTCACTTTTCTGGCCTTAGTTTTTCAGTCTGCAATGTTTATTTACCTCCGTCCGGCACTATCACCACGGTTGACCTGGACGATCTTTTGTCTCAGCTACCACCCCCTGTTCTTCTTTTGGGGGATTTCAATGCACACCACCCCCTTTGGGGTTCCGCCACGGAGTGTGCAAGAGGTAACCTCTTAGCTGACTTTTTGCTGAATCACAATCTTATACTTCTCAACACTGGTCAACCTACTTTTCTCTCTGACAGCACTCATAGCTTATCGCACTTGGACTTATCCATTTGTTCTGCCTCACTTGCTGTACATTTCACCTGGAACGTCCTCTCCGACACATATTCCAGTGACCACTTTCCGTGTCAGATCCATGTACTCTCTCCGAACGCACATTCACAGCGCACGCCAAAATGGCTCATTGATAAGGCGAATTGGACTCTCTATCGATCTTTGGCCGAATTTTCAGGGTGTGACTTTCCCTCTATCGACGTCGCGATCGAGCACCTCCGTACTGTCATCATAACAGCCGCAGATAAGGCTATTCCCCGGTCGTCTTGTCACCCCAGACGCTTACCGGTTCCTTGGTGGAACGATGAATGCCGGGATGCATTGCGTGCACGCCGAGGTGCTCTCCGAGTTTTTCGTCGCCACCCTACTTCAGCAAATTTGATCTGCTACAAACAACTTCGCGCCAAATGCCGCCTAGTCATTAAGGATAGCAAAAAGGCCTCTTGGATTTCTTTTACCTCTTCTTTTAACCGCACAACGCCTTCATCCGTAGTTTGGGAACGGCTACGCCGCGTTGCTGGCAAACCAAGGTTTACACCTATACCCGGTCTTAGGATTTTAAATCGAGTGCTCAACACTCCGATTGACGTCGCCAATGTTTTAGGGCGAACCTTCGCTGATGTTTCTAGTTCTGCCAATTACCCGGCTACATTTCGCGCATTAAGGGAGCAGGTTGAGAGGAAAGGTTTCTCGTTTGCCTCCGACCATCAGGAGAGCTACAACGTTCCTTTTACCGCCAGGGAACTGGAGCATGCCCTTTCTACCTCTCGACATTGCGCACCGGGACCTGATGACATTCATGTTGCCATGTTGCAGCATTTACCAGCAGAAGGCAAAGCATTTTTATTACGAACTTTTAATTTTATTTGGTGTAACGGCACATTTCCTCGCGCTTGGCGATTGGCCACCGTCATTCCGATACCTAAGCCTGGAAAGGACCCTCATCTTCCTTCCAGTTACCGTCCGATTTCCATCACCAGCTGCGTTTGCAAGGTGTTGGAACGAATGATTAACGGACGGCTCATGTGGTGGTTGGAGTCGAGGCAATTATTAACGAACGCCCAGTGTGGTTTCCGGCGTCATCGTTCCTCAGTCGACCATCTGGTGTCTTTAACTACCCATGTAATGGACGGTTTTGTGCGCAAGTGTCAAACGGTTGCCGTATTTTTTGACCTGGAGAAAGCGTACGATACTTGCTGGAGAGGCGGTATCCTCCGAACGCTTCACGATTGGAACATACGTGGGCGTATGTCTGTTTTTATTCAGGAATTTATGAAGGACCGGGTTTTTAATGTTCGCGTGGGATCAGTTTTATCATCTAATTTTATTCAAGAGAACGGCGTACCTCAGGGCTCGGTACTTAGTTGCACACTATTTGCCATTGCGATTAACTCTATCACCGAGTGTTTACAACCAGGAATACAATCGTCGTTATTTGTGGACGATTTTGCCATCTATCTTTCCTCTCGGAGAACCTGTCTCTTGGAACGCCGCCTCCAATGCTGTCTCGACCGCCTTCACGCTTGGAGTGTTTCTCACGGGTTCCGTTTCTCCGCAGAGAAGACCGTCTGCATGAACTTCTGGCGCCACAAGGAGTATCTTCCACCTTCGCTCCATCTTGGCCCAGACGCACTCTCTTTCGCAGACGAAGTTCGGTTCCTTGGCTTGGTGTTTGATAGGAAATTATGCTGGTCATCGCATATAGCGCAACTCAGAGGCAAGTGTGAACGTTCTCTTTGTATTTTACGTGTTTTAAGTGGCACATCTTGGGGAGCTGACCGGGCTATACTTTTACGTTTTTACCGCGCTCTTATCAGGTCCAAATTGGATTATGGCAGTGTTGTTTATGGCTCTGCGCGGCCTTCTGTTCTGCGCCGCCTGAACCCGATTCATCACCGGGGTATCCGTGTTGGCATTGGAGCATTCCCCACCAGTCCTGTGTTGAGTTTATGTGCGGAGTCTGGAGAACCTCCGTTGTTTTATCGTAGGGATGTTTTACTAGCTGCGTACGGTTGTCGCTTAGCTGCGCAACCTCGTCATCCCACGAATGGGCCGTTTTTTAATGTGTCTTTTGATCGTTTTTATGCTGCTCGGTCTTTTACTCCTAAGCCTCCTGGCTTTCGTTTTCGGGAGATTTTACGGACGTTGGACATTGAGTTACCTGCTTTTTTCTTAGCCGGGGAAACTTCTTCTCCCCCCTGGATTTTAGCAGAGGCCCCCGTTCATCTCGGGCTTACGTCCTGTCCGAAATCATCGACCGCAGCACATATTATTCGTTGTTCTTTTAGCGAGATCAAATCCTATTTTAATGGCTGGAATTTTATCTATACCGACGGCTCAAAATCTGACACAGGTGTAGGATGTGCTTTTGTTTTTAATGGGGCTAGTTTTACGTATGGTCTTAACGTTGCAACATCTATTTTTATGGCGGAGCTTTATGCTATCTATCGGGCGGTTTTATTTATCTCTGACCACGGGCTGGGGAACAGTGTTATATGTTCCGATTCTTTGAGTTCCATTTTAAGTTTTAGAAACCTGTACAACCTCCACCCCCTTGTACAGATGGTCCAGAATGTAGTTTTAACCCTTTTCGACGCTGGCGTCAGGGTAACACTGCTATGGGTGCCTGGACACGTCGGACTCCCTGGTAATGAGGCCGCAGATGTTGCAGCGAAATCCGCTCTTTTAGACCCTGCTGAGTACGAGCAGCGTTTTTATTTCGGGGATTTTATTCATTCATTACGTAGAGCCATTTTTTCGCGCTGGCGCGAGGAGTGGGAATTACTCCCAAATAATAAGCTCCGTGAATGTAAACCCGCCCCTTTTAACTGGTCGACTTCTTCTCGCGCTGTTCGTCGCGAAGAAGTAATTTTAGCTCGTCTTAGAATTGGGCATTGCCGTTTTAGTCACTCCCATCTTTTTAATGATCAACCCGCTCCAGCTTGCCCTCACTGTGACCACCCCTTTACAGTGCGTCACATTTTAATTGATTGTGTTCATCTGACAGCTTTTAGAAATAGCTTAGGTTTGCCCTCCTCTATTGAGGATTTACTTGCAGATGATGTGGTTGCTGTTGAGCGTGTGCTCCGTTTTATCCGTGTTTGTGGTTTTTGGAGCAAGGTGTGAGTTTTTATCTTTTACCATTGACGGCATTTTTAGACTCTTTTAAGACTGTGGTTGTTTCAGCATTTGATGCATCGTTTTTAGTACCAGTCTTTAATTGAGTTGTTATACATAGCCCTTGTTATATTTTTGGGGTTTTATTGTTACCAGGTTAGACTTTTACATTACTGGTTTATTTTCAGCTTTTGCTGATGTGTTTTACTGCCAGTTTTTATATGTTCTAGTGTTAATGGTTATAGGGTTTTATTGACCCTTTTTAGACCACTATAGGACTGTTGCTTTTCGCTATTGCGGCTTTATTTTAATACCAGTCCTTTGTTGACCTTTACACCCATTTGTTATTTGTTATGGGTTTTTATTTTGTTGCACAAAGTGCTATTGTTATTCACCCTAAGACACTATTTGTGTCAACTATTTATTTTTAGATCTGGCGCAGTTTTTAGTGTGTTTGGGCGCTAATGACCTTTGATGTTGTGCGCCCCTTAACCAATAATCATCATAACCGTCCTTCCGTCATGTTATCCCAGTCCCTCTGCCATTCGTTTAAGAGGGCGGTTTTGATTTGTAGTGACGTTTGACAATTTTGTCCAATTATATCTCGTACTCTGTCATGTTCGTACTTCTTGAGCCAGTATCGCGCCCCTCTTAGTCTGATGGTCAAGTCTATTGGCCATATCGCAAGTATAATGAGTAAAGCCATGGTTGGTGTAGTTCCTACAGCGCCGGTGTACCTTATTAAAGTCTTCCTTTGTGTACTTCGTAGGATTTTGATAATTTTGACTTCCCTGGCACGGTGTGCCCATATCCCTGCTCCGTATGCTATTATTGCTGCCATTATGCTTGTATAGTATAGTTTATTGTTCTGGAGGGGGATACGGAAGGTTCTTTGTCCGAGGCTGGCTATTTTCATCATAATGATTTCCGCCTTCATGCTGACCTGTTCTGCGTGATGTCTAAATCCAAGCTTTTCGTCTATGTGGAGTCCTAAGTATTTGTTTGGAGTTTGTCTTTTTATTGTTTTTCCGTTTATTTTTACTGTTGGGTCCCGTTTTAGTGTACCTTTTAGTAGCATGTATGTAGATTTTTCTGCTGATATCGTAAGTTTAGATTGTTGACACCATTTGTGGATCATACCGGTTGTGGCCTCGGCTCTTCGTTCTATTTCTTGTCGGTTTTTCCCCTCTATGATTACCAACAAATCATCGGCATATGCTATTACGTCCTTCGTATCGTCATTTCGTTGCAGGTCTTGTAGCAGAGGTTCTAGGCAGATGTCCCAAAATACTGGCCCCAAGATGGAGCCCTGAGGGCATCCTTTAGTTATTTCTTTCTGTATGCGTCCGGTTTGTCCTGGAATGCTGATCCTTCTGTTTTTACAATAATCTTGCAGGCTTCTATATAGGCTGTCTGGACATTTCATTTCCCGTAGTCGATTGAATAATGCTGGCCACCACAGATGGTCGAATGCTCCTGCTATGTCTAGAAATATTCCAATGACGTGTTTCTCGGTTGATGTGTGTGCTATTTTTAGTGCATGTGCTATGGCGTCCTCTGTGGATTTACCTTTGCGAAAGCCATATTGCCTGTCACACATACCGTACATGAGTCGGTGTTCGTATAGTCGTTTGCTGAGGAGTTTTTCTTGTATCTTCCCTAGGATGTTTAGCAAACATATGGGACGGTATGATTTGGGTTGTTTAGGATCTTTGTCTTTTCCTTTATGGAGTATTACTACTTGAGCCTCTTTTCAACAGTAGGGAATTCTTCCTTGCCATAAGCATTCCCCCTCAGGGACCCAATTTATTGGGTACGGGGCGTAGCGACCCCGAGGCACCCGAGCTGCTCCCTCAGGTCCGCGCTTAGCGCGTTTGACTCCTTTTTATTTCGCCTCTTTTATTGTTTTATTTGTCCTACTTCCCTGTTCTTTGTCTGATGGGTGCCCCCGTGTTTGACGCGATAAAAAGTGACTGGGTAACAGCGTAACTCCCAGCACTGGGTTATCATGTAGGACGGGAGCGTATCCCCTGGTAAAGGCCAGGCCCGGGGAAGGGCCATTGCATGAGCTGTAGTCTTCCTGCAGGCCATTGGGTCCCTTCGTCAGCCCACAGGAAGGTGTGACCCTGAGGTTACTTTGTTCAGGCCAGAGCCAGTAACCTAAGCCGGGGTGGCGCCCAGGAAGCAGCCCGCCATCGGAGACGGTTGCAATGGTGGAGGAATAAACCGCTATGGTACTGGAAAATAATCCTTTACATTTTAAACGTAAAAGAGTTGACGTAAAAGAAGTATGCGAGAAGTCTTTCCCTCGATACTTGGTCATTAGTCGAACTGAAGAGAGTCAGTCGTTTACGACCGTAAACCCATTTAAAATTCAGAAGGGCATTGATGCCATAGCTGGGCCCGTTAAATCCTGTACCCGTCTACGCAACGGATCACTCTTGGTGGAGACACTTGGCCTGTCTCAAAGCAACTCGTTGCTCAAGGCGACGCTACTCCACGGATACCCCGTCCGTGTCGAGAAACATAAGACCATGAATTCGTCGCGAGGAGTTGTCACCACAAATGTTCTAGACGGAATGTCTGACCCGGAAATCCAGAGCTGTCTGGAAGACCAAGGGGTCACCTCAGTTTATCGTTTGATTGATTATTGATTATTGCTTAAGGGCGCAAAACTGCTGTGGTCATTAGCGCCCAAACACATCAAGCACTATGTCAGAAATAAAAATAAATAAACAAAGAACGCAAATCCTGCGCATAACGAACGGACAGTAGTACTTGTGCAATAAAACTGATACCCAAAAACAAAAAACAAGGGTATAAGGCGCCACAAAAAATAAGGTGTTACTAAAATACAGCCGCAAGAGCGGAAAACCACAACAGTCGTGTAATGGACTAAAAAAGTACCAATAAAATCCCAAAGCAAACACAGGTCAACAAACAAAGACCGGTATCAAAACTAATCAGCAAGAGCTGAAAACAAACCAGTCTTATAAAAGATTACAATGGTAACAATAAAACCCCAAAACAAATAACAGGGGTAATGTGCAAAACAACAATTTAAGACTAGTTAACAAAATTCAGCAAAAGCTGAAAAAACAACAGTCTTAAAAGAGTCTAAAAATGCCGTCAATGGTAAAAGATAAAACCTCACACCTTGCTCCAAAAACCACAAATACGGATAAAACGGAGCACGCGCTCAACAGCAACCACATCATCTGCGAGTAAGTCCTCAATAGAGGAGGGCAAACCAAGGCTAATTCTAAAAGCTGTCAGATGAAGACAATCAATTAAAATGTGACGCACTGTAAAGGGGTGGTCACAGTGAGGGCAAGCTGGAGCGGGTTGACCATTAAAAAGGTGAGAATGACTAAAACGGCAATGCCCAATTCTAAGGCGAGCTAAAATTACTTCTTCGCGACGAACAGCGCGAGAAGAAGTCGACCAGTTAAAAGGGGCGGATTTACATTCACGGAGCTTATTATTTGGGAGTAATTCCCACTCCTCGCGCCAGCGCGAAAAAATGGCTCTACGTAACGAATGTATAAAATCCCCGAAATAAAAACGCTGCTCGTACTCAGCAGGGTCTAAAAGAGCGGATTTTGCTGCAACATCTGCGGCCTCATTACCTGGGAGTCCGACGTGTCCAGGCACCCATAGCAGTGTTACCCTGACGCCAGCGTCGAAAAGGGTTAAAACTACATTCTGGACCATCTGTACAAGAGGGTGGTGATTGTACAGCTGTTTAAAACTTAAAATAGCACTCAAAGAGTCGGAACATATAACACAGTTCCCCAGCCCGTGGTCAGAAATAAATAAAACCGCCCGATAGATTGCATAAAGCTCCGCCATAAAAATAGATGTTGCAACGTTAAGACCATACGTAAAACTTGCCCCATTTAAAACAAAAGCACATCCTACACCTGTGTCACATTTAGAGCCGTCCGTATAGATAAAATTCCAGCCATTAAAAGAGGATTTGATCTCGCTAAAAGAACAACGAATAATATGTGCTGCGGTCGAAGATTTCGGACAGGACGTGAGCCCGAGATGAACGGGGGCCTCTGCTAAAATCCAGGGGGGAGGAGAAGTTTCCCCGGCTAAGAAAAAAGCAGGTAACTCAATGTCCAACGTCCGTAAAATCGCCCGAAAACGAAAGCCAGGGGGCTTAGGAGTAAAAGACCGAGCAGCATAAAAACGATCAAAAGACACATTAAAAAACGGCCCATTCGTGGGATGACGAGGTTGCGCAGCCAAGCGACAACCGTACGCGGCCAGTAAAACATCCCTACGATAAAACAACGGAGGTTCTCCAGACTCCGCACATAAACTCAACACAGGACTGGTGGGGAATGCCCCAATGCCAACACGGATACCCCGGTGATGAAGCGGGTTAAGGCGACGAAGCACAGAAGGTCGCGCCGAGCCATAAACCTCACAGCCATAATCCAATTTGGACCGGATAAGAGAGCGATAAAAACGTAAAAGAACAGTCCGGTCAGCTCCCCAAGATGTGCCACTTAAAACACGTAAAATACAAAGAGAACGTTCACACTTGCCTCTGAGTTGCGCTATATGCGATGACCAGCATAATTTCCTATCAAACACCAAGCCAAGGAACCGAACTTCGTCTGCGAAAGAGAGTGCGTCTGGGCCAAGATGGAGCGAAGGTGGAAGATACTCCTTGTGGCGCCAGAAGTTCATGCAGACGGTCTTCTCTGCGGAGAAACGGAACCCGTGAGAAACACTCCAAGCGTGAAGGCGGTCGAGACAGCATTGGAGGCGGCGTTCCAAGAGACAGGTTCTCCGAGAGGAAAGATAGATGGCAAAATCGTCCACAAATAAAGACGATTGTATTCCTGGCGGTAAACACTCGGTGATAGAGTTAATCGCAATGGCAAATAGTGTGCAACTAAGTACCGAGCCCTGAGGTACGCCGTTCTCTTGAATAAAATTAGACGATAAAACTGATCCCACGCGAACTTTAAAAACCCGGTCCTTCATAAATTCCTGAATAAAAACAGACATACGCCCACGTATGTTCCAATCGTGAAGCGTTCGGAGGATACCGCCTCTCCAGCAAGTATCGTACGCTTTCTCCAGGTCAAAAAATACAGCAACCGTTTGACACTTGCGCACAAAACCGTCCATTACATGGGTAGTTAAAGACACCAGATGGTCGACTGAGGAACGATGACGCCGGAAACCACACTGGGCGTTCGTCAATAATTGCCTCGACTCCAACCACCACATGAGCCGTCCGTTAATCATGCGTTCCATCACCTTGCAAACGCAGCTGGTGAGGGAAATCGGACGGTAACTGGAAGGAAGATGTGGGTCCTTTCCAGGCTTAGGTATGGGAATGACGGTAGCCAATCGCCAAGCGCAAGGAAATGTGCCGTTACACCAAATAAAATTAAAAGTTCGCAATAAAAATGCTTTGCCTTCTGCTGGTAAATGCTGCAACATGGCAACATGAATGTCATCAGGTCCCGGTGCGCAATGTCGAGAGGTAGAAAGGGCATGCTCCAGTTCCCTGGCGGTAAAAGGAACGTTGTAGCTCTCCTGATGGTCGGAGGCAAACGAGAAACCTTTCCTCTCAACCTGCTCCCGTAATGCGCGAAATGTAGCCGGGTAATTGGCGGAACTAGAAACATCAGCGAAGGTTCGCCCTAAAACATTGGCGACGTCAATCGGAGTGGTGAGCACTCGATTTAAAATCCTAAGACCGGGTATAGGTGTAAACCTTGGTTTGCCAGCAACGCGGCGTAGCCGTTCCCAAACTACGGATGAAGGCGTTGTGCGGTTAAAAGAAGAGGTAAAAGAAATCCAAAAAGCCTTTTTGCTATCCTTAATGACTCGGCGGCATTTGGCGCGAAGTTGTTTGTAGCAAATCATATTTGCTGAGGTAGGGTGGCGACGAAAAGCTCGGAGAGCACCTCGGCGTGCACGCAATGCGTCCCGGCATTCATCAGTCCACCAGGGAACCGGAATGCGTCTGGGGTGACAAGACGACCGGGGGATAGCCTTATCTGCGGCGGTAATGATGACCGTACGGAGGTGCTCGATCGCGGTGTCGACAGATGGAAATTCACACCCTGAAAATTCGGCTAAAGATCGATAGAGAGGCCAATTCGCCTGATCAATGAGCCATTTTGACGTGCGTTGTGAATGTGCGTTCGGAGAGAGTACATGGATCTGACACGGAAAGTGGTCACTGGAATATAAATCAGAGATGACGTTCCAGCAGAAATGTACAGCAAGCGAGGCAGAACAAATGGATAAATCCAAGTGCGAAAAGCTATGAGTGCTGTCAGAGAGAAAAGTTGGTTGACCAGTGTTGAGAACTATAAGATTGTGATTTAGCAAAAAGTCAGCTAAGAGGTTACCTCTTGCACACTCCGTGGTGGAACCCCATAGGGGGTGGTGTGCATTGAAATCCCCCAAAAGAAGAACAGGGGGTGGTAGCTGAGACAAAAGATCGTCCAGGTCAACTGTGGTGATGGTGCCGGACGGAGGTAAATAAACATTGCAGACCGAAAAACTAAGGCCAGAAAAGTGAACCGTAGCTGCAGCAGCTTGTAAAGGAGTCTGGAGCTGTAATGAGGTGCTGTACACGTCGTTTCGAATTAAAAGTAAAACTCCGCCGTGAGCGGGAGTGCCATCTTCGGGAGGGAGATCAAATCTCACCGAAGAGTAACGGCGTAAATTAAAAGAATCACTTGGGCGAAGCTTGGTCTCTTGGAGACACACAAGCAAAGGGTCAGTAGAACGTAAAATTAATTCGAGGTCAGGTCTTCGACTACGGAGACCACGCACATTCCACGAAAGGATAGCCATTGTTAAAATTAGATAAAAGAAGCTAAAAATTTACCACCTTACTTTTTGGACGGTGCAGGGCGAAACAAACGTCCTTTTTTCAGTCGCGTGGGACTCGGTGGTTTTGAAGGAGCAGGCACATCCTGCTCCATCACTTCCTCAGAGGGAGGGCTCTCCCGCTGAGAAGCATCCACCGATTCCAAAGCCTGGAATCGGTTGGATGTGGGTATAGGCGGCGACGGCGACCGCCTAGCGGGTTTGCTCCCATCATGGGAGCGTGACCTCCGAGGAGGAGAAGGGCTCTTTTTATTCTCTACCTGAGTTGACGACTTTAAAAAATCTGTACGCGTAAAACTCGTCCTGAACTTAATTTCAGGGGCATTAAAAACAACCGCTTTGGGCTTCACGGTAGAGCGCTTTGGAGAACTAGGAGTAGTTTGGACCCGTGTAAAAACAAGATCGCAGGTCTGCGTACTGCTATCGCACTTCTTGGGCGCAAAAGAAGCTGCTGCGCTGTAGGTGCCGGTCTTAGGCACGACAGGTTGGCGAGACTGGAATCGCTTCCGGGCTTCAGTAAAGGAGAGTTTTTCCTTCACCCGGATCTCCTGGATACAGCGCTCCTCTCGAAAACGAGGGCAATCGCGGGACGAGGCTGGATGTTCACCGCGGCAGTTGACGCAGACAGGAGCGGATGGGCATGCTCCCTCGTGACTTGCTTGACCGCAGGTTGCACAGATGGAAACGGCAGTTTTACATGATATGCGAGTGTGTCCAAAACGCTGACACTGGAAACATCGCAACGGGCTCGGGATATACGGGCGCACTTCTATCACCTCGTAGCCCGCCTTGATCCTCTGCGGCAAATCGACCCTGTCGAATGTGAGGAAAAGAGTCCGGGTCGGCTGTAATTCCCCCTCTTTCCTTGCCTGCACACGATAAACTGAGGTGACCCCTTGGTCTTCCAGACAGCTCTGGATTTCCGGGTCGGACATTCCGTCTAGAACATTTGTTGTAACAACTCCTCGCGACGAATTCATGGTCTTATGTTTCTCGACACGGACGGGATATCCGTGGAGTAGCGTCGCCTTGAGCAACGAGTTGCTTTGAGACAGGCCAAGTGTCTCCACTAAAAGTGATCCGTTGCGTAGACGGGTACAGGACTTAACGGGCCCAGCTATGGCATCAATGCCCTTCTGAATCTTAAATGGATTTACGGTCGTAAACGACTGACTCTCTTCAGTACGACTAATAACTAAGTAACGAGGGAAAGACTTCTCGATTAGTTCTTTTGCATCAACTCTTTTACGTTTAAAATGTAAAGGATTATTTTCAAGTACCATAGCGATTTATTCCTCCACCATTGCAACCGTCTCCGATGGCGGGCTGCTTCCTGGGCGCCACCCCGGCTTAGGTTACTGGCTCTGGCCTGAACAGAGTAACCTCAGGGTCACACCTTCCTGTGGGCTGACGAAGGGACCCAATCGCCTGCAGGAAGTCTACAGCTCATGCAATGGCCCTTCCCCGGGCCTGGCCTTTACCAGGGGATACGCTCCCGTCCTACATGATAACCCAGTGCTGGGAGTTACGCTGTTACCCAGTCACTTTTTACCGCGTCAAACACGGGGGCACCCATCAGACAAAGAACAGGGAAGTAGGACAAATAAAACAATAAAAGAGGCGAAATAAAAAGGAGTCAAACGCGCTAAGCGCGGACCTGAGGGAGCAGCTCGGGTGCCTCGGGGTCGCTACGCCCCGTACCCAATAAATTGGGCCCCTGAGGGGTCAGTTTATCGTGTACAGGCAAGGAAAGAGGGGGAATTACAGCCGACCCGGACTCTTTTCCTCACATTCGACAGGGTCGATTTGCCGCAGAGGATCAAGGCGGGCTACGAGGTGATAGAAGTGCGCCCGTATATCCCGAGCCCGTTGCGATGTTTTCAGTGTCAGCGTTTTGGACACACTCGCATATCCTGTAAAAGTGCCGTTCCCATCTGTGCAACCTGCGGTGAAGCAAGTCACGAGGGAGCATGCCCATCTGCTCCTGTCTGCGTCAACTGCCGCGGTGGACATCCAGCCTCGTCCCGCGATTGCCCTCGTTTTCGAGAGGAGCGCTGTATCCAGGAGATCCGGGTGAAGGAAAAACTCTCCTTTACTGAAGCCCGGAAGCGATTCCAGTCTCGCCAACCTGTCGTGCCTAAGACCGGCACTTACAGCGCAGCAGCTTCTTTTGCGCCCAAGAAGTGCGATAGCAGTACGCAGACCTGCGACCTTGTTTTTACACGGGTCCAAACCACTCCTAGTTCTCCAAAGCGCTCTACCGTGAAGCCCAAAGCGGTTGTTTTTAATGCCCCTGAAATTAAGTTCAGGACGAGTTTTACGCGTACAGATTTTTTAAAGTCGTCAACTCAGGTAGAGAATAAAAAGAGCCCTTCTCCTCCTCGGAGGTCACGCTCCCATGATGGGAGCAAACCCGCTAGGCGGTCGCCGTCGCCGCCTATATCTACATCCAACCGATTCCAGGCGTTGGAATCGGTGGATGCTTCTCAGCGGGAGAGCCCTCCCTCTGAGGAAGTGATGGAGCAGGATGTGCCTGCTCCTTCAAAACCACCGAGTCCCACGCGACTGAAAAAAGGACGTTTGTTTCGCCCTGCACCGTCCAAAAAGTAAGGTGGTAAATTTTTAGCTTCTTTTATCTAATTTTAACAATGGCTATCCTTTCGTGGAATGTGCGTGGTCTCCGTAGTCGAAGACCTGACCTCGAATTAATTTTACGTTCTACTGACCCTTTGCTTGTGTGTCTCCAAGAGACTAAGCTTCGCCCAAGTGATTCTTTTAATTTACGCCGTTACTCTTCGGTGAGATTTGATCTCCCTCCCGAAGATGGCACTCCCGCTCACGGCGGAGTTTTACTTTTAATTCGAGACGACGTGTACAGCACCTCATTACAGCTCCAGACTCCTTTACAAGCTGCTGCAGCTACAGTTCACTTTTCTGGCCTTAGTTTTTCTGTCTGCAATGTTTATTTACCTCCGTCCGGCACTATCACCACAGTTGACCTGGACGATCTTTTGTCTCAGTTACCACCCCCTGTTCTTCTTTT
This sequence comes from Metallyticus violacea, assembly GCA_030762175.1. NCBI lineage: Eukaryota > Metazoa > Arthropoda > Insecta > Mantodea > Metallyticidae > Metallyticus > Metallyticus violacea. The sequence goes on along the minus strand of CM060836.1, from coordinate 103,285,302 downwards.
GGGGGATTTCAATGCACACCACCCCCTTTGGGGTTCCACCACGGAGTGTGCAAGAGGTAACCTCTTAGCTGACTTTTTGCTGAATCACAATCTTATACTTCTCAACACTGGTCAACCTACTTTTCTCTCTGACAGCACTCATAGCTTATCGCACTTGGACTTATCCATTTGTTCTACCTCACTTGCTGTACATTTCACCTGGAACGTCCTCTCCGACACATATTCCAGTGACCACTTTCCGTGTCAGATCCATGTACTCTCTCCGAACGCACATTCACAGCGCACGCCAAAATGGCTCATTGATAAGGCGAATTGAACTCTCTATCGATCTTTGGCCGAATTTTCAGGGTGTGACTTTCCATCTATCGACGTCGCGATCGAGCACCTCCGTACTGTCATCATAACAGCCGCAGATAAGGCTATTCCCCGGTCGTCTTGTCACCCCAGACGCTTACCGGTTCCTTGGTGGAACGATGAATGCCGGGATGCACTGCGTGCACGCCGAGGTGCTCTCCGAGTTTTTCGTCGCCACCCTACTTCAGCAAATATGATTTGCTACAAACAACTTCGCGCCAAATGCCGCCGAGTCATTAAGGATAGCAAAAAGGCTTCTTGGATTTCTTTTACCTCTTCTTTTAACCGAACAACGCCTTCATCCGTAGTTTGGGAACGGCTACGCCGCGTTGCTGGCAAACCAAGATTTACACCTATACCCGGTCTTAGGGTTTTAAATCGAGTGCTCACTACTCCGCTTAACGTCGCCAATGTTCTAGGGCGTACCTTCGCTGATGTTTCTAGTTCCGCCAATTACCCGGCTACATTTCGCGCATTACGGGAGCAGGTTGAGGGGAAAGGTTTCTCATTTGCCTCCGACCATCAGGAGAGCTACAACGTTCCTTTTACCGCCAGGGAACTGGAGCATGCCCTTTCCACCTCTCGACATTGCGCACCGGGACCTGATGACATTCATGTTGCGATGTTGCAGCATTTACCAGCAGAAGGCAAAGCATTTTTATTACGAGCTTTTAATTTTATTTGGTGTAATGGCTCATTTCCTTGCGCTTGGCGATTGGCCACCGTCATTCCCATACCTAAGCCTGGAAAGGACCCACATCTTCCTTCCAGTTACCGTCCGATTTCCCTCACCAGCTGCGTTTGCAAGGTGTTGGAACGAATGATTAACGGACGGCTTATGTGGTTTTTGGAGTCGAGACATCTATTGACGAACGCCCAGTGCGGTTTCCGTCGTCACCGCTCCTCTGTCGACCATCTCGTATCTCTTTCGACCCACATAATGGACGGTTATATTCGGAAGTGCCAAACGGTTGCTGTGTTTTTCGATTTAGAGAAAGCGTACGATACTTGCTGGAGAGGCGGTATCTTCCGAACGCTTCACGATTGGAACATACGTGGGCGTATGTCTGTTTTTATTCAGGAATTTATGAAAGACCGGGTTTTTAATGTTCGCGTGGGATCAGTTTTATCATCCAATTTTATTCAAGAGAACGGCGTACCTCAGGGCTCGGTACTTAGTTGCACACTGTTTGCCATTGCGATTAACTCCATCACCGAGTGTTTACCGCCAGGAATACAATCGTCGTTATTTGCGGACGATTTTGCCATCTATCTTTCCTCTCGGAGAACCTGTCTCTTGGAACGCCGCCTCCAATGCTGTCTCGACCGCCTTCACGCTTGGAGTGTTTCTCACGGGTTCCGTTTCTCCGCAGAGAAGACCGTCTGCATGAACTTCTGGCGCCACAAGGAGTATCCTCCACCTTCGCTCCATCTTGGCCCAGACGCACTCTCTTTCGCAGACGAAGTTAGGTTCCTTGGCTTGGTGTTTGATAGGAAATTATGCTGGTCATCGCATATAGCGCAACTCAGAGGCAAGTGTGAACGTTCTCTTTGTATTTTACGTGTTTTAATTGGCACATCTTGGGGAGCTGACCGGACTGTTCTTTTACGTTTTTATCGCTCACTTATCCGATCGAAACTGGATTATGGCTGTGTGGTTTACGGCTCAGCGCGCCCTTCTGTGCTTCGTCGCCTGAACCCGATACATCACCGGGGCATCCGTGTTGGCATTGGAGCATTCCCCACAAGTCCTGTGTTGAGTTTATGTGCGGAGTCTGGAGAACCTCCGTTGTTTTATCGTAGGGATGTTTTACTAGCTGCGTACGGTTGTCGCTTAGCTGCGCAACCTCGTCATCCCACGAATGGGCCGTTTTTTAATGTGTCTTTTGATCGTTTTTATGCTGCTCGGTTTTTTACTCCTAAGCCCGCTGGCTTTCGTTTTCGGGAGATTTTACGGACGTTGGGCGTCGAGTTACCTGCTTTTTTCTTAGCCGGGGAAACTTCTTCTCCCCCCTGGATTTTAGCAGAGGCCCCCGTTCATCTCGGGCTCACGTCCTGTCCGAAATCTTCGACCGCAGCACATATTATTCGTTGTACTTTTAGCGAGATCAAATCCTCTTTTAATGGCTGGAATTTTATCTATACGGACGGCTCTAAATGTGACACAGGTGTAGGATGTGCTTTTGTTTTAAATGGGGCAAGTTTTACGTATGGTCTTAACGTTGCAACATCTATTTTTATGGCGGAGCTTTATGCTATCTATCGGGCGGTTTTATTTATTTCTGATCACGGGCTGGGGAACAGTGTTATATGTTCCGACTCTTTGAGTGCTATTTTAAGTTTTAAACAGCTGTACAATCACCACCCTCTTGTACAGACGGTCCAGAATGTAGTTTTAACCCTTTTCGACGCTGGCGTCAGGGTAACACTGCTATGGGTGCCTGGACACGTCGGACTCCCAGGTAATGAGGCCGCAGATGTTGCAGCAAAATCCGCTCTTTTAGACCCTGCTGAGTACGAGCAGCGTTTTTATTTCGGGGATTTTATACATTCGTTACGTAGAGCCATTTTTTCGCGCTGGCGCGAGGAGTGGGAATTACTCCCAAATAATAAGCTCCGTGAATGTAAATCCGCCCCTTTTAACTGGTCGACTTCTTCTCGCGGTGTTCGTCGCGAAGAAGTAATTTTAGCTCGCCTTAGAATTGGGCATTGCCGTTTTAGTCATTCTCACCTTTTTAATGGTCAACCCGCTCCAGCTTGCCCTCACTGTGACCACCCCTTTACAGTGCGTCACATTTTATTTGATTGTCTTCATCTGACAGCTTTTAGAATTAGCCTTGGTTTGCCCTCCTCTATTGAGGACTTACTCGCAGATGATGTGGTTGCTGTTGAGCGCGTGCTCCGTTTTATCCGTGTTTGTGGTTTTTGGAGCAAAGTGTGAGGTTTTATCTTTTACCGTTGACGGCATTTTTAGACTCTTTTAGAACTGTTGTTTTTTCAGCTTTTGCTGAATCGTGTTAACTAGTCTCTAATTGTTGTTTTGCACATTACCCTTGTTATTTGTTTTGGGGTTTTATTGTTACCATTTTAATCTTTTATACGACTGGTTTGTTTTCAGCTCTTGCTGATTAATTTTGCTACCGGTCTTTGTTTATTGACCTGTGTTTGCTTTGTGCTTTTATTGGTACGTTTTTAGTCCATTACAGGACTGTTGTGGTTTTCCGCTCTTGTGGCTGTGTTTTAGTAACACCCTAATGTTTGTGGCGCCTTATACCCTTGTTATTTGTTTTTGGGTATAAGTTTTATTGCACCAGTACTACTGTCCGTTCGTTATGCGCAGGATTTGCGTTCTTTATTTATTTTTATATCTGACACAGTACTTGATGTGTTTGGGCGCTAATGACCGTAGCAGTTTTGCGCCCTTAAGCAATAATCATCATCATCCACCTCTTTCGGGAGACCTGGAAACTCTTGTCCCATGAAGGCGTTTAAAACACCCGTTCTCCAGGTACTCTCTAAGACGTCATAGGCGGTCACGGACGCATCATTCTCCGCAGAGTCTGATGCCCCGGAAAGCGACGTTACAGCTTCCTGGAGCTCATGGGTTAAACCGCTTAAGGAGGTGCTGTGTGGCTCGGCAGAACCACGGTCCCTGCTATTGCGACTACTTAGGTCAGTCGACTCACCAAGAGTATTTACATACTCCCAGAAGCGTTGGCGATATGTCTCTTCCCTTCGTTTGTCTGAAATATGCTTTGAGGTGAACTTTCCATCAAGCCTTGCCGCCATCTCCTTATTAGGAAACCTAGATCCAGCCAGTTCAACTTCCAGCCTAACCATGGCATCCAGTGTCTCTTCACAGAAGAGCACCGTTTTCCTCGCACCAGCACGAGGATTTTTACTGGAAGTATGCGACTTCGCTCGAACCTCATTTCTCTTGGCTGGATGACTGTGCCTCTCATGCTGTGAAAGTCGAACACTCGTCTGAAACCCTCTAAATGAGTGCCTCAATCAAGGAAGAATTCCGAACATCTGGAAGCAAGCAGATTTAATAATTTTAAGGAAGAGCTCAGATCGCGACCCCCAGCTTCCTAGATCATATAGACCCATCTGTCTCCTGAGTACCCTTGCTAAAGTTCAGGAAAAATTACTATTAAAAAGACTGGAGGTATTTCGAAATCTTTATGGAATGTATGATAACCAATTTGGCTTTTGCCCTGGTAGGTCTGCGGAGGACGCAATTAATCACTCCCTAGCACTAATATCGGCTGCAGACACAAAATACGTTATAGGAATTTTTGTAGATATAGAGGGGGCCTTCGACAACTTATGGTGGCCCGCACTGTTCAGACAGTTAATAAAAATCGGCGTTTCCAATAACCTCTTTAATTCATTTAGAGATTATTGTAAACAAAGATTTGTAAATTATAAGGTTGGACAGTGTGGGCATTCCAGACAGTTGTCGAAGGGTTGTCCCCAAGGTTCTATATGTGGTCCCATTTTTTGGGACATTGGAATTGAACCATGCCTCATTAACTTGGCAAATCTCGACGAGACTATGGCGGTGATTGCCTATGCCGATGATATATTGCTCCTAGTGTCAGCAAATTCCAGGCTAGAATTAGAACAAAAAAGTAATGTAGTCTTAACAAAATTATCGTTAGAGTGCTCAAACTTACGATTGAGGATCTCTGCAGGTAAAACTAAATATTTATTATTAAAGGGTAGTATGCAGTGATCTCCAATCGTAAGATATGAGAACACGTGCATTCAAAGATCCCAGTATGTGAGATACCTTGGTATCTATATAGACGAAAAGTTGTCATTTAAAAATCATATAAACGAAATTTCCGATAAAGCTTTCGCAATAATGAATAAAATCGCGCGTCTATCCAGGGATTATGGAACAATCCCTTTTTCGGCAATTAAATTATACAATAACGCGGTATTATCCTCAATTGTAGGATACGGGGCTAGCGTCTGGGCACACAGATTATTTCTCCAAAGTGCCATAAAAAATTTAAGAAGTCTTCAAAGAAAAATCCTAATTAGGATGATAGGGGCTTTCTCTACAACACCGACTGACGCTTTATTAATAATTACCGGCATCTTACCGCTGGATTTGGAAGTGCGTAAACGAGGTGCACGATACTGGTCTAAAAAAGAAAATTTTACAAGGGCATCCCAACTTGTGAGATGTGCCATTAACGATGAAATTGAGATAGAGGAGAAAATACTAGAGGAATGGCAGGATACATGGGACCTTAGCACCACCGGAAGAAGAACTTACGACTACTTTCCATCTGTCGTAGAAAGATTTCACATGAAATACTTTCAACCTTCCCGGGGCTTGGTCCATTATCTCTCTGGACATGGCCCGTATCGTGTATACCTGAACAGATTTAATCTCCGACCTGACAATTTGTGTGATTGTGGGCAAATTGAAACACCGGAACATGCACTATTCGAATGTAACTTAACGACACAATTAAGACAAGACATAAAATCTATACAAAACCGACAAATTAACGACATAATAAGAAACAGGAAGACATGGATTATTTTAAATAAATTGGCTAATTCCTTTTCAGGGGAAGCCCTGAAAAGATTTAGAATGTAGCCACACTCCCGGACTTGACATTATAGGTGTACCTACTGATGGAGCCGAAGTCTCTGCATCTACTGGATTACCAGGACACCCCTCTTGAAGACCAAAGAGGCAGAATTTCTTCAGGATTTCCAGTGGGTCACCGTCACCGAACAAGACACCAATAGTACCTCGGTACTAAATACTAATTGAATAATATTATTATTATTATTTGTATTATTATATTATATTGGTTATTAATGGTGGTGGAATTGTAAATTCAATTGTAACTAACCTATTATTATTATCAAATAGATGAGTAATTTTGAAGTAGTTATTTAGAACATTAAATAAGTAGAATATATAAACTATACTTAAGTATTTGTTACTAAATAAATAAAACTAAATTATTTGTAAATGATTAATTGGAATTAATTGTAAATTAGTAGAAGTAGTAGATATATTGTTAATTTTAGGCATTTAATCATTGTGCCTTCTTCTAAGTTAATTAGTTTTAATATTATAAAAATAAAAATGTAAATAGATGAAAAGAAAAAATAAAATGAATTAAAAGACCAGGTTTAAAGTATAAGATACCTGGTAAAGAAGATATAGAAGCCGTGGCTTTGTCGATGGACAAAGTCACGGCTTTTTTTTTGTCCCTATCTACTGGGGTTCGCCCCTTATAGAGAATATTGTGATATAGTGCCTTCCGAGCCCTAAATTACGCGACTTGTTGATTTGTAATCTATAAGGGAAGCTCCCAGGTCCCCGTCCTGAACCCCGGGCAACAGGTAATTACCTGGCAGAGAGGAGCTATAAATTTATCGTAGAAAGGACAGATAGAAGGGAAAAAGAGCTCTTTTCAGGGGTAAGTTAAATTTGAACTGACATTGCTTTCTTTTAAGTAAGGGGTACAAATATTAAAGAACCGGGGCTATTCCCCGGGAAATGCCCACGCCGCGTTCCCCGACCAGGTCGGGTAGGACACCTCCAACGGCGGAGTCTCCCGCCGCTTCGACCAATGCGTCACCGGAGCGTGTGCGTGAAGTTATTATGATACCGGGTCCTGACGATCCGATGGAAGGATTCGAACACCTTCTTTTAAGGGACAATGTTGAAGCGGTCCCAGGAATAGAGGTAACCCCTGACCTATCCAAATACATTCTTGAGCTGGATGTGATATTGCGAACTCACGATAGGACTACGCGTGAGAAAATAAATAATGTGAAGGAAAAATTCCTAGCTATGGCGTCTAGGATACATTATGCATATGGAAAGATTTATGAATTAGAAAAAGAAAACTCTAGGTTAAAACAGGAGAATCTAGACTTATTAAAGAAAGGGATGATTCAACACCAACCGACGTATGCGTCGGCTGTTACTAAACCAGTCCCCGCTACGGGGAGGACTGGTAAGGAGGGGAAAATTGCAAATACAATTAACCGTCAAGCTGCAGTAGTTTTCTGCTCCAGCAAGACGGGAAAGAACCTCGATGAGACCAGGAAAAAAATCACCCAATTGGTTAATCCTGGAAAAGACAAGATTAAAGTCAGATCTATTAGACCTGCAGGTAAGCAAGTCTTGATAGAAGTAGATTCTGACGATGACGTGAAAAAATTGATAAATAATCCCAAGTTGAAAGAAGAAATTTCTGTGGAACGTCCACGAAAGTGGCGACCACGCTTAATACTGTATGATGTCCCTAAGTGGATTAGCAAAGAGAAATTAACAGAATACATTTACTTACAAAACCTAAACAGTGAAATGAGTGAAGCAGAATATAAAGAGGAATTTACCCATCGGTTCCTAACTGGACCCAGGAACGATAGGACTACCCACCATGTGGTGGAAGTAAGTTCTCGATTGAGAAATTTACTTCTACGTAAAGGTAGAATATATGTAGATTTTTGTTCTTTGGCCATAAAGGACTTTTTAGTAGTCTCTCGCTGCCACAAGTGCCAAGATCTTGGGCACGTGGCAAAGAACTGTAAGTCGGATAAACAAGTTTGTGCCCATTGTGGCGAACAGGACCACTACAGGAAAGACTGTAAGAAGTCAAAACTGGAAGCGGTCTGTATCGCCTGCTCTAAGCGCGGGAGGAAAACTTGTAAAAAACCAAATATGCTTGAATGTGACACTTACAAATATTTATTGAGTAGACAAATCCAAAAGACTGACTATGGACTCTAAGCCCACAAGCGATTCTTTGAATTGCATCTCTGAACTGAGAAAGAATCCTAGTCTGTTGGAGGATAAAGTTACGAGTCGTAGAAGGATAATTGGGATTGGTATCTGTCTCTGTTGTGTGGGGAGGCATAAGCCCCCTTCCAGGAAGAGGCGTGATGCCAGTAGAGCCCAAAATTATCGCGTCCATCTTGCGAGTTTAAATCCCGATACGTCCAGGACTGATGCTTCCACACAGACAGCAGGTCTTGTTGAGGATCTTGTTCCTCAACAAAATCGGAGAAAGTGGTTTGATTTCTTCAGATTCAGAAATGATGGTCGAAGAACCACCGCTTGTGAGTTTAAACTGACCAAAGACAATACACAGACTCTAACGTCTATAACCAAAGACTTAACTGAAACTGAGAACCAAACAGAACTATCCATAGACGAACACAAACAAGCAAACTCCTATACTGACTATGATCCTACGAACTTGTACAAAGACTTGGAACTAAACCATAAACTATCTAGATTAGAAGAACTGAGTACTCTAACGATAGCTCTGCGTCACGTGGTAAGGAGGGGAGCAATATATCATTCCCTAGTCCTGAAGCGATTGTTGGATTCAACTTAGATCTTTAGGTTTGCCCTCGGATCCCGAACAGTTGATGAATCTGCTTCAATTAGCCTTTCATAGAAGGGAAGAGTCATTAGATCTTGATTCTATTTATAACGACTTCTCTAGAACCCATGGTAGGATAGTGTTCGATGCAAGACAGCCCTATCCCCAATGTTATCTCCATCTTAGAACACCATAGATGTATTAGAGTGGGACAACTTAACGTTGCGAGAAGTCGTTTAGTAATGCAGGAAATTCGGAAACTGTCCGAGGAGATGAGTTTCGATATTTTGTGCTTGCAGGAGCCATATCATATCAATGGGAAATTGCCTTATATGCCAGCCTCCTCAAAAACAATAGTAGGTAGTAATGTCCCCATGGCAGCTATAGTTATCTTAAATAAGAAATTAGTTGTAACGAATCTTTCTCAATATACTGATTCGCATTGTGTATGTTTAGAAGTCATGTACACCGGCAGGACATTTATTATATCCAGCTTATACTTTCAACCTAGTTTAGATGTCAATATTGGTCTAAATAAAATTAGAGCTATAGAAAGGGGGCTAAGCAATAAGGCAAATATTTTCTGTTTAGATGCTAATGCCAAGTCTCATCTGTGGCATAGCGGGACATTAGATGAACGGGGAAATCTCATGGAAGGCATGCTTATGGAATTACAATTAGAGATTGCCTGGTAACAATAGACCTGGTAACCCACCCACGTATATTGGACGTGTGGGGGTTGAATGTAACATTGATGTTACAGTTTATAATTCCCATGCAGCAAGCTTTATCCATGAGTGGAAGGGCATAAATTTAGATGAAAAATTGAACTTCAAAATTCACGTGGAACAAGTTTAGGCAAAAGCTTTCATGATTATGAACAAAATTGCAAGATTATCTAAGGATTATGCCCCTCAGGGGCCCAATTTATTGGGTACGGGGCGTAGCGACCCCGAGGCACCCGAGCTGCTCCCTCAGGTCCGCGCTCAGCGCGTTTGACTCCTTTTTATTTCGTCTCTTTTATTGTTTTATTAGTCCTACTTCCCTGTTCTTTGTCTGATGGGTGCCCCCGTGTTTGACGCGGTAAAATGTGACTGGGTAACGGCGTAACTCCCAGCACAGGGTTATCATGTAGGACGGGAGCGTATCCCCTGGTAAAGGCCAGGCCCGGGGAAGGGCCATTGCATGAGCTGTAGTTTTCCTGCAGGCGATTGGGTCCCTTCGTCAGCCCACAGGAAGGTGTGACCCTGAGGTTACTTGGTTCAGGCCAGAGCCAGTAACCTAAGCCGGGGTGGCGCCCAGGAAGCAGCCCGCCATCGGAGACGGTTGCAATGGTGGAGGAATAAATCGCTATGGTACTGGAAAATACTCCTTTACATTTTAAACGCAAAAGAGTTGACGTAAAAGAAGTAATCGAGAAGTCTTTCCCTCGTTACTTAGTTATTAGTCGTACTGAAGAGAGTCAGTCGTTTACGACCGTAAATCCATTTAAGATTCAGAAGGGCATTGATGCCATAGCTGGGCCCGTTAAGTCCTGTACCCGTCTACGCAACGGATCACTTTTGGTGGAGACACAAGGCCTGTCTCAAAGCAACTCGTTGCTCAAGGCGACGCTACTCCACGGATATCCCGTCCGTGTCGAGAAACATAAGACCATGAATTCGTCGCGAGGAGTTGTCACCACAAATGTTCTAGACGGAATGTCCGACCCGGAAATCCAGAGCTGTCTGGAAGACCAAGGGGTCACCTCAGTATATCGTGTGCAGGCAAGGAAAGAGGGGGAATTACAGCCGACCCGGACTCTTTTCCTCACATTCGACAGGGTCGATTTGCCGCAGAGGATCAAGGCGGGCTACGAGGTGATAGAAGTGCGCCCGTATATCCCTAGCCCGTTGCGATGTTTCCAGTGTCAGCGTTTTGGACACACTCGCATATCATGTAAAACTGCCGTATCCATCTGTGCAGCCTGCGGTCAAGCAAGTCACGAGGGAGCATGCCCATCCGCTCCTGTCTGCGTCAACTGCCGCGGTGAACATCCAGCCTCGTCCCGCGATTGCCCTCGTTTTCGAGAGGAGCGCTGTATCCAGGAGATCCGGGTGAAGGAAAAACTCTCCTTTACTGAAGCCCGGAAGCGATTCCAGTCTCGCCAACCTGTCGTGCCTAAGACCGGCACCTACAGCGCAGCAGCTTCTTTTGCGCCCAAGAAGTGCGATAGCAGTACGCAGACCTGCGATCTTGTTTTTACACGGGTCCAAACTACTCCTAGTTCTCCAAAGCGCTCTACCGTGAAGCCCAAAGCGGTTGTTTTTAATGCCCCTGAAATCAAGTTCAGGACGAGTTTTACGAGAACGGATTTTTTAAAGTCGTCAACTCAGGTAGAGCAGAAAAAGAGCCCTTCTCCTCCTCGGAGGTCACGCTCCCATGATGGGAGCAAACCCGCTAGGCGGTCGCCGTCGCCGCCTATATCTACATCCAACCGATTCCAGGCGTTGGAATCGGTGGATGCTTCTCAGCGGGAGAGCCCTCCCTCTGAGGAAGTGATGGAGCAGGATGTGCCTGCTCCTTCAAAACCACCGAGTCCCACGCGACTGAAAAAAGGACGTTTGTTTCGCCCTGCACCGTCCAAAAAGTAAGGTGGTAAATTTTTAGCTTCTTTTATCTAATTTTAACAATGGCTATCCTTTCGTGGAATGTGCGTGGTCTCCGTAGTCGCAGACCTGACCTCGAGTTAATTTTACGTTCTACTGACCCATTGCTGGTATGTCTCCAAGAGACTAAGCTTCGCCCAAGCGATTCTTTTAATTTACGCGGTTACTCTTCGGTGAGATTTGATCTCCCTCCCGAAGATGGCACTCCCGCTCACGGCGGAGTTTTACTTTTAATTCGCAATAACGTGTACAGCTCCTCACTACAGCTCCAGACTCCTTTACAAGCTGCCGCAGCTACAGTTCACTTTTCTGGCCTTAGTTTTTCTGTCTGCAATGTTTATTTACCTCCGTCCGGAACCATCACCACAGTTGACCTGGACGATCTTTTGTCTCAGCTACCACCCCCTGTTCTTCTTTTGGGGGATTTCAATGCACACCACCCCCTTTGGGGTTCCACCACGGAGTGTGCAAGAGGTAACCTCTTAGCTGACTTTTTGCTGATTCACAATCTTATACTTCTCAACACTGGTCAACCTACTTTTCTCTCTGACAGCACTCATAGCTTTACGCACTTGGACTTATCCATTTGTTCTACCTCTCTTGCTGTACATTTCACCTGGAACGTCCTCTCCGACACATATTCCAGTGACCACTTTCCGTGTCAGATCCATGTACTCTCTCCGAACGCACATTCACAGCGCACGCCAAAATGGCTCATTGATAAGGCGAATTGGACTCTCTATCGATCTTTGGCCGAATTTTCAGGGTGTGACTTTCCATCTATCGACGTCGCGATCGAGCACCTCCGTACTGTCATCATAACAGCCGCAGATAGGGCTATTCCCCGGTCGTCTTGTCACCCCAGACGCTTACCGGTTCCTTGGTGGAACGATGAATGCCGGGATGCATTGCGTGCACGCCGAGGTGCTCTCCGAGATTTTCGTCGCCACCCTACTTCAGCAAATATGATCTGCTACAAACAACTTCGCGCCAAATGCCGCCGAGTCATCAAGGATAGCAAAAAGGCTTCTTGAATTTCTTTTACATCTTCTTTTAACCGCACAACGCCTTCATCCGTAGTTTGGGAACGGCTACGCCGCGTTGCTGGCAAACCAAGGTTTACACCTATACCCGGTCTTAGAATTTTAAATCCAGTGCTCACCACTCCGATTGACGTCGCCAATGTTTTAGGGCGAACCTTCGCTGATGTTTCTAGTTCCGCCAATTACCCGGCTTCATTTCGCGCATTAAGGGAGCAGGTTGAAAGGAAAGGTTTCTCGTTTGCCTCCGACCATCAGGAGAGCTACAACGTTCCTTTTACCGCCAGGGAACTGGAGCATGCCCTTTCTACCTCTCGACATTGCGCACCGGGACCTGATGACATTCATGTTGCCATGTTGCAGCATTTACCAGCAGAAGGCAAAGCATTTTTATTACGAACTTTTAATTTTATTTGGTGTAACGGCACATTTCCTTGCGCTTGGCGATTGGCTACCGTCATTCCCATTCCTAAGCCTGGAAAGGACCCACATCTTCCTTCCAGTTACCGTCCGATTTCCCTCACCAGCTGCGTTTGCAAGGTGATGGAACGCATGATTAACGGACGGCTCATGTGGTGGTTGGAGTCGAGCCAATTATTAACGAACGCCCAGTGTGGTTTCCGGCGTCATCGTTCTTCAATCGACCACCTGGTGTCTTTAACTACCCATGTAATGGACGGTTTTGTGCGCAAGTGCCAAACGGTTGCTGTATTTTTCGATCTGGAGAAAGCGTACGATACTTGCTGGAGAGGCGGTATCCTCCAAACGCTTCACGATTGGAACATACGTGGGCGTATGTCTGTTTTTATTGAGGAATTTATGAAAGACCGGGTTTTTAATGTTCGCGTGGGATCAGTTTTATCGTCGAATTTTATTCAAGAGAACGGTGTACCTCAGGGCTCGGTACTAAGTTGCACACTTTTTGCCATTGCGATTAACTCTATCACCCAGTGTTTACCGCCAGGAATACAATCGTCGTTATTTGTGGACGATTTTGCCATATATATTTCCTCTCGGAGGACCTGTCTCCTGGAACGCCGCCTCCAATGCTGTGTCGACCGCCTTCACGCTTGGAGTGTCTCTCACGGGTTCCGTTTCTCCGCAGAGAAGACCGTCTGCATGAACTTCTGGCGCCACAAGGAGTATCTTCCACCTTCGCTCCATCTTGGCCCAGACGCACTCTCCTTCGCAGACGAAGTTCGGTTCCTTGGCTTGGTGTTTGATAGGAAATTATGCTGGTCATCGCATATAGCGCAACTCAGAGGCAAGTGTGAACGTTCTCTTTGTATTTTACGTGTTTTAAGTGGCACATCTTGGGGAGCTGACCGGACTGTTCTCTTACGTTTTTATCGCTCTCTAGTCCGGTCCAAATTGGATTATGGCAGTGTCGTTTATGGCTCTGCGCGGCCTTCTGTTCTACGCCGCCTGAACCCGATTCATCACCGGGGTATCCGTGTTGCCATTGGGGCATTCCCCACCAGTCCTGTGTTGAGTTTGTGTGCGGAGTCTGGAGAACCACCGTTGTTTTATCGTAGGGATGTTTTACTGACTGCGTACGGTTGTCGCTTAGCTGCACAACCTCGTCATCCCACGAATGGGCCATTTTTTAACATGTCTTTTGATCGTTTTTACGCTGCTCGGTCTTTTACTCCTAAGCCCGCTGGCTTTCGTTTTAGGGAGATTTTACGGACGTTGGACATGGAGTTACCTGCTTTTTTCTTAGCCGGGGAAACTTCTTCTCCCCCTTGGATTTTAGCAGAGGCCCCCGTTCATCTCGGGCTCACGTCCTGTCCGAAATCTTCGACCGCAGCACATATTATTCGTTGTTCTTTTAGCGAGATCAAATCCGCTTTTAATGGCTGGAATTTTATCTATACCGACGGCTCAAAATCTGACACAGGTGTAGGATGTGCTTTTGTTTTTAATGGGGCTAGTTTTACGTATGGTCTTAACGTTGCAACATCTATTTTTATGGCGGAGCTTTATGCTATCTATCGGGCGGTTTTATTTATTTCTGATCACGGGCTGGGGAACAGTGTTATATGTTCCGACTCTTTGAGTGCTATTTTAAGTTTTAAACAGCTGTACAATCACCACCCTCTTGTACAGATGGTCCAGAACGTGGTTTTAACCCTTTTCGACGCTGGCGTCAGGGTAAAACTAATGTGGGTGCCTGGACACGTCGGACTCCCAGGTAATGAGGCCGCAGATGTTGCAGCAAAATCCGCCCTTTTAGACCCTGCTGAGCGCGAGCTGCGTTTTTATTTCGGGGATTTTATACATTCGTTACGTAGAGCCATTTTTTCGCGCTGGCGCGAGGAGTGGGAACTACTCCCAAATAATAAGCTCCGTGAATGTAAATTCACCCCTTTTAACTGGTCGACTTCTTCTCGCGCTGTTCGTCGCGAAGAAGTAATTTTAGCTCGTCTTAGAATTGGGCATTGCCGTTTTAGCCACTCTCAGCTTTTTAATGATCAACCCGCTCCAGTTTGCCCTCACTGTGACCACCCCTTTACAGTGCGTCACGTTTTATTTGATTGTCCTCATCTGACAGCTTTTAGAAATAGCTTAGGTTTGCCGTCCTCTATTGAGGACTTACTAGCAGATGATGTGGTTGCTGTTGAGCGCGTGCTCTGTTTTATCCGTGTTTGTGGTTTTTGGAGCACGGTGTGAGGTTTTAACTTTTACCATTGACGGCATTTTTAGACTCTTTTCAGACTTGTTTTTTCAGCTTTTGCTGAATTTTGTTAACTAGTCTTAAATTGTTGTTTTGCACATTACCCCTGTTATTTGTTTTGGGGTTTTATTGTTACCATTGTAATCTTTTATAAGACTGGTTTATTTTCAGCTCTTGCTGATTAGTTTAGATACCGGTCTTTGTTTGTTGACCTGTGTTTGCTTTGGGATTTTATTGGTTCTTTTTTAGTCCATTACACGACTGTTGTGGTTTTCCGCTCTTGCGGCTGTGTTTTAGTAACACCTTAATGTTTGTGGCGCCTTATACCCTTGTTTTTTGTTTTTGGGTATCAGTTTTATTACACAAGTACTACTGTCCGTTCGTTATGCGCAGGATTTGCGTTCTTTGTTTATTTATTTTTATTTCTGACATAGTACTCGATGTGTTTGGGCGCTAATGACCACAGCAGTTTTGCGCCCTTAAACAATAATCATCATCATATCTAAGGATTATGGCGCTATTCCTTATTCGGCAGTTAAATTATATAATAATGCGGTCTTAGCTGCTATTGTAGGCTATGGTGCCAGCATTTGGGCTCACAGATTGTTCTTACAAAGCTCCAGTAAGGCTCTGCGAAGTTTACCGAGAAAAATCCTAATTAGGATGGTTGGTGCCTTTTCGACAACGCCTACAGATGCCCTTTTAGTCACTCTGGGTATCTTGCCTGTGGATCTGGAAGTCCGCAAAAGAGGTGCGAGATACTGGTCTAGAAAAGAAAATAACATCAAAGCTTCACAAATAGCCGGATGTCAAGTAGTTGATGAAATTGACATAATAGAAAAAATAAATAGTGAATGGCAGGACTCCTGGGATTCTAGTAATACTGGTAGACGAACTTACAGCTTTTTCCCGTCTGTTGTAGAAAGATTTCAAATGAAATACCTAAATCCATCCAGGGGTCTTGTCCACTACTTGACAGGTCATGGCCCGTATCGTGACTACCTACATAGGTTCGGTCTAAGACTAGATAATTTATGTGACTGTGGAGAAATACAAACTCCAGAACATGTATTATGGGAATGTGACTTAAGCATACATTTAAGACGATACTACCAAACAGAAATACAAAATAGACAATTATATCATGTCCTAAGACATAAAAAGACTTGGACAATATTAAAATTTGCGGCGGACTCCTTTTCAGATTCAGCCCTGAAAAGTTTTAGAGGATAGCCGCCACACGATTTTGACATAATGGTTGTCTTCGCTGATGCCCGGAGATCCCATCTTCAGGATTTCCAGGAGGATTTCTCCTGATGACCGAGGAGAAGATTTCTGGGATTTCCCAGCGGACCAACCAAATCCCGGATTGACATAGTTTATAAGTAGTATTTAATTTATCTATATACAAATTATTAGACTAATTGTACTAATCATTGTTTATTTTTTGTATTAGTAGTATTAACATTATTAACACAGTAATAATAACAGAATTGTACTTAGAATTAGTAGAGTAATATCAAGTTGTATCTAGAAAAAGTAGTAATTAACATGTAGATATAGTAGTATAAAATCTTTTATGAATTCTTTGTACTTAGTGAATGTGAAAACAAAACAGTAACAAAATTGTGTAAAAGTAGAAAATAATAACAATCTGTGAAATTGTAATTAGGTACTAACCTCATGACATCTTCTTGTAGTAGTTGTAGTTAGAAAAAATATATATAAGTAAAAGATTGTATTAATTGAAAATAAATAAAGAATATATAAACCCGGTTTAAAATAATAAGGTACCGGGTAAAAAAGAAATAAGAAGCCGTGGCTTTGTCGAAGGACGAAGTCACGGCTTTTTTTTTGTCCCTATCTACTGAAAATATATGACGTTCCAAAATGGATAACAAAAGAAAAACTGGCGGAATATATATACACTCAAAATTTAGAAGAAATTATGGATGAAAAAGAATTTAAAGAAGGATTTAGTCATAGGTTCCTCACCGGACCTAGACATGACAGAAGTGTGCATCATGTAATTGAAGTAAGCCCCCAAATTAGAAATGCTTTGTTAGCCAAGGGAAGGTTGTATGTAGACTTTTCCTCACTGGCGATAAAAGATTTTATCGTAGTCTCCAAATGTCACAAATGTCAAGATCTTGGGCATATAATGAAATTTTGTAAAGAAGAGAAACAGGTCTGCGGTCACTGCGGTGAGCAAGACCACATTAAAAAAGATTGCAAAAAGGCAAAATTAGAGGCGGTTTGTATCGCATGTAAAAATAGAGGCAAAAAACATGTAAAAAACCAAATTCTAATGACTGTGAAACATACAAATTCCTATTGGGTCGTATAATACAAAAGACCGACTATGGACAGTAAACCAACAAACGACAGTTCGAACTGTACATCTGAATTGGGAAATGACCATTGTCTGCGGGCAGAAGAAGTAGGGTGCTTAAGGAGGATACCTGGACTAAACATCTGTCTCTGCTGTGTGGGAAGGCATAAGCTCCCCTCCAGAAAAAGACGAGATGCAGCTAGAGCCCAAAATTTTCGTGTAAATCTAGCGAAAAAACACCTCAGTGCACCTACTACTGATTCCTCAACGCAGACAACCGAAATTGAAGTGGATTTAAATCCTCATCAAAATCGGAGAAAATGGTACAATTTTCTTGGCTTCAGATCTAGAAGTCACCGAACTAGCGCTTGTGAAAACGCAACGACAGAAACAATTAGAGAAGAGACACAAGACAAGACAACGGAGATAGAATTCTCTAACATAGAACATAAAAACATAGAACAAAATATAGTAATAACAACACTCAACCAAAATACGACTTTAAACATAGACCCAACAAATATATATAACGATATCGAGCTAAATCACAAATTATCCAGATTAGAGGAATTTAGCACTCTAACGATAGCCTTACGTCACGTAGTAAGGAAGCTTCATCCTAGGGGGAACAACATCACCTTCCCTAGCCCTGAAGCTATAGATAGGATCCAATTGAAATCTTTAGGACTTCCCTCAGATCCTGTACAATTGATGGAATTATTGAGACAAACCTTTGACAGAAGGGAGGAATCATTAGATCTAGATTCCATTTATAGCGACTTCGCCAAGACTCATGGTAGATTAGTGTTTGATCCAAGACAGCCGTATCCTAAGTGTTATACACATCTAAGATCGGCTTAGACTCAAATCTTAAAGTAGGACAGTTAAATGCTGCTAGAAGTCGCTTGGTTACTCAAGAAATCCGGAGATTGTCAGAGGAAATGAGGTTGGATATTTTGTGTCTGCAGGAACCTTACCAAATAAATGGAAAAATACCTTATATGCCAGCCTTCTCTAGAGTGATAGTAGGAAGTAATATCCCTATGGCAGCAATTGTAATATTAAATAGGAAATTAACAGTGACTAAACTATAGCAATATACCGATTCACATTGTGTTAGTGTGGAAATTATGCATGCCGGCAGGATATTCACATTATCAAGCTTATATTTCCAACCAAGCTTAGATATTATTCCTGGCCTAAATAAAATAAGAGAAATTGAGAGAGGCAGGGCAGATAAGGCTAATATATATTGTTTAGATGCTAATGCCAAGTCACATCTATGGCATAGCGGGACCATTGATGAAAGGGTGGATCTCATGGAAAATCTGCTAATGGAATTACAATTAGAGATTGCTAATAGACCTGGGAACCCACCCACGTATATTGGACGTGTGGGGGTAGAATGTAATATTGACATTACAGTATATAATTCCCATGTAGCAAGATTCATCCATGATTGGAAGCTCTCTCAAGAACAGACTGAGTCAGACCATAATCTAATTAGCTTCTTTTTGGATTGGGATAACTCAAGCAAATCAAAAGATTCCTGCAAATATAATTACCGGAAGGCCAACTGGAAACGACTTAGAGAAACTTTTATACCACCTGAAAGAGTAGTTAGAAATAGTAACATAAATCTCGCTGCAAAAGAACTCACCTCCGCAATAGTTTCGGCCATGAGGCAATCAATTCCCAAAATAAAGGGGGAGGGGCAACATTTTAAGGGCCCCTGGAGTGAGAAATTGCAACGTTTCCGTAGGAATACCAGAAAGGCCAGAAAATTATATCAAAATTCAAAATCGCAAGAGGAAAGGGAGATTCGGCTAGTGATTTATAGAAGGAGAAAATTGGCATATGAGAGTCTCCTGACCAGAACTAAACAGACCAGTTGGAAGAAATTTGTGGAAGACTGCCTCACTAGAAACGTTTGGGGTCTCCCATATAGGATTGTGAGAGAAAAAACAAATCTGGTAAACATGTCTACTCTGGTCAAGAACGACGGATCATATACCAATTCTAGGGAAGAGACCGTGAACTATTTGCTAAACACTTTGCTTCCAAACGACAACATAGAGACTGAGGAGGGATATCACAAAGAAATTCGTAGA
Source organism: Metallyticus violacea (assembly GCA_030762175.1). Lineage (NCBI taxonomy): Eukaryota > Metazoa > Arthropoda > Insecta > Mantodea > Metallyticidae > Metallyticus > Metallyticus violacea. The sequence continues at coordinate 103,265,762 of CM060836.1, read as the reverse complement.
GGTTTGGAGTCTCCTGTCTTAAACACACAGGAGGTTTCACCCTTCACGATAGAAGAAGTATCTACAGCGATATACGACCTAAGGGTTAGAAAGGCTCCTGGACCTGATGCTATCTCCGCGGAGGTACTACAGGCTCTAGGGAGCAGATTAACACCTACCCTAACATCGCTAATAAACGAATGTCTCAGGCAAGGGAGAATCCCTAATGTTTGGAAGCAAGCAAATTTAGTTATTCTGAGCAAAGGCTCAGATAGAAATCCCGAACTTCCCAAATCATATAGACCGATATGTCTCCTGAATACTCTTGCAAAAGTACAGGAAAAGCTTTTAATTGACAGATTAAATATCTTTAGAAACATAAATGGGCAATATCCTTATCAATTTGGTTTCAGAACGGATGATGATTGTTGTTTAAAGGGCGCACAACAGCAAAGGTCATTAGCGCCCAAACATAGTAAAAACTGCGTCAGAACTAAAATATAAATAGTTAACACAAAGCAAGTCTGAGCAGCACGTTGTGCAACAAAATAAAAGCCCATAACAAATAACAAGTGGGTGTAATGGTCAACAAAGGACTGGTATTAAAATAGCCGCAATCGCGAAAACAACAGTCCTATAATGGTCTAAAAAGGGTCAATAAAACCCTGTAACCACCAACACTAGAACATATAAAAACTGGTAATAAAAAACCTCAGCAAAAGCTGAAAATAAACCAGTATTGTAAAAGTATAAACTGGTAACAATAAAACCCCAAAACCGTAACAAGGGTTATATATAACAACGCAATAAAAGACTGGTACTAAAAACAATGCACCAAATGCGGAAACAACAACAGTCTTAAAAGCGCCTAAAAATGCCGTCATGGATAAAAAGAGAACACCTCACACCTTGCTCCAAAAACCACAAACACGGATAAAACGGAGCACACGCTCAACAGCAACCACATCATCTGCAAGTAATTCCTCAATAGAGGAGGGCAAACCTAGTTTATGTCTAAAAGCTGCCAGATGATGGCATTCAACTAAAATGTGACTCACTGTAAAGGGGTGGTCACAGTGGGGGCAAGCTGGAGCGGGTTGACCATTAAAAAAGTGGGAATGACTAAAACGGCAATGCCCAATTCTAAGACGAGCTAAAATTACTTCTTCGCGACGAACAGCGCGAGAAGAAGTCGACCAGTTAAAAGGGGTGAATTTACATTCACGGAGCTTATTATTTGGGAGTAATTCCCACTCCTCGCGCCAGCGCGAAAAAATGGCTCTACGTAACGAATGTATAAAATCCCCGAAATAAAAACGCTGCTCGCACTCAGCAGGGTCTAAAAGAGCGGATTTTGCTGCAACATCTGCGGCCTCATTACCTGGGAGTCCGACGTGTCCAGGCACCCATAGCAGTGTTACCCTGACGCCAGCGTGGAAAAGGGTTAAAACTACATTCTGGACCATCTGTACAAGAGGGTGGTGATTGTACAGCTGTTTAAAACTTAAAATAGCACTCAAAGAGTCGGAACATATAACACTGTTCCCCAGCCCGTGATCAGAAATAAATAAAACCGCCCGATAGATAGCATAAAGCTCCGCCATAAAAATAGATGTTGCAACGTTAAGACCGTACGTAAAACTTGCCCCATTTAAAACAAAAGCACATCCTACACCTGTGTCACATTTAGAGCCGTCCGTATAGATAAAATTCCAGCCATTAAAAGAGGATTTGATCTCGCTAAAAGAACAACGAATAATATGTGCTGCGGTCGAAGATTTCGGACAGGACGTGAGCCCGAGATGAACGGGGGCCTCTGCTAAAATCCAGGGGGGAGAAGAAGTTTCCCCAGCTAAGAAAAAAGCAGGTAACTCCATGTCCAACGTCCGTAAAATCTCCCGAAAACGAAAGCCAGCGGGCTTAGGAGTAAAAGACCGAGCAGCATAAAAACGATCAAAAGACACATTAAAAAACGGCCCATTCGTGGGATGACGAGGTTGCGCAGCCAAGCGACAACCGTACGCGGCCAGTAAAACATCCCTACGATAAAACAACGGAGGTTCTCCAGACTCCGCACATAAACTCAACACAGGACTGGTGGGGAATGCTCCAATGCCAACACGGATACCCCGGTGATGAATCGGGTTAAGGCGACGAAGCATAGAAGGTCGCGCCGAGCCATAAACCACACAGCCATAATCCAGTTTCGATCGGATAAGAGATCGGTAAAAACGTAAAAGTATAGTCCGGTCAGCTCCCCAAGATGTGCCACATAAAACACGTAAAATGCAAAGAGAACGTTCACACTTGCCTTTGAGTTGCGCTATATGCGATGACCAGCATAATTTCCAATCGAACACCAAGCCAAGGAACCTAACTTCGTCTACGAAAGAGAGTGCGTCTGGGCCAACATGGAGCGAAGGTGGAGGATACTCCTTGTGGCGCCAGAAGTTCATGCAGACGGTCTTCTCTGCGGAGAAACGGAACCCGTGAGAGACACTCCAAGCGTGAAGGCGGTCGAGACAGCATTGGAGGCGGCGTTCCAAGAAACAGGTTCTCCGAGAGGAAAGATAGATGGCAAAATCGTCCACAAATAACGACGATTGTATTCCTGGCGGTAAACATTCGGTGATAGAGTTAATCGCAATGGCAAATAGTGTGCAACTAAGTACCGAGCCCTGAGGTACGCCGTTCTCTTGAATAAAATTAGACGATAAAACTGATCCCACGCGAACATTAAAAACCCGGTCCTTCATAAATTCCTGAATAAATACAGACATACGCCCACGTATGTTCCAATCGTGAAGCGTTCGGAGGATACCGCCTCTCCAGCAAGTATCATACGCTTTCTCCAGGTCAAAAAATACGGCAACCGTTTGGCACTTGCGCACAAAACCGTCCATTACATGGGTAGTTAAAGATACCAGGTGGTCGATTGAGGAACGATGACGCCGGAAACCACACTGGGCGTTCGTTAATAATTGCCTCGACTCAAACCACCACATGAGCCGTCCGTTAATCATGCGTTCCATCACCTTGCAAACGCAGCTGGTGAGGGAAATCGGACGGTAACTGGAAGGAAGATGTGGGTCCTTTCCAGGCTTAGGTATCGGAACGACGGTGGCCAATCGCCAAGCGTTGGGAAAAGTGCCATTACACCAAATAAAATTAAAAATTCGTAATAAAAAGGCTTTGCCTTCTGCTGGTAAATGCTGCAACATGGCAACGTGAATGTCATCTGGCCCCGGTGCGCAATGTCGAGAGGTAGAAAGGGCATGCTCCAGTTCCCTGACGGTAAAAGGAACGTTGTAGCTCTCCTGATGGTCGGAGGCAAACGAGAAACCTTTCCTCTCAACCTGCTCCCTTAGTGCGCGAAACGTAGCCGGGTAATTGGCGGAACTAGAAACATCAGCGAAGGTTCGCCCTGAAACATTGGCGACGTCAGTCGTAGTGGTGAGCACTCGATTTAAAATCCTAAGACCGGGTATAGGTGTAAACCTTGGTTTGCCAGCAACGCGGCGTAGCCGTTCCCAAACTACGGATGAAGGCGATGTGCGGTTAAAAGAAGATGTAAAAGAAATCCAAGAAGCCTTTTTGCTATCCTTGATGACTCGGCGGCATTTGGCGCGAAGTTGTTTGTAACAGATCATATTTGCTGAAGTAGGGTGGCGACGAAAAACTCGGAGAGCACCTCGGCGTGCACGCAGTGCATCCCGGCATTCATCGTTCCACCAAGGAACCGGTAAGCGTCTGGGGTGACAAGACGACCGGGGAATAGCCTTATCCGCGGCTGTTATGATGACCGTACGGAGGTGCTCGATCGCGATGTCGATAGATGGAAATTCACACCCTGAAAATTCGGCCAAAGATCGGTAGAGAGTCCAATTCGCCTTATCAATGAGCCATTTTGGCGTGCGCTGTGAATGTGCGTTCGGAGAGAGTACATGGATCTGACACGGAAAGTGGTCACTGGAATATAAATCAGAGATGACGTTCCAGGTGAAGTGTACAGCAAGCGAGGAAGAACATATGGATATGTCCAAGTGTGAAAAACTGTGAGTGCTGTCTGAAAGAAATGTAGGTTGTCCAGTATTGAGCAGTACTAGATGGTGACGATCCAGAAAGTCGGCTATAATGCTACCTCTCGCACACTCCGTGGCGGAACCCCATAGGGGATGGTGTGCATTGAAATCCCCCAAAAGAAGAACAGGGGGTGGTAGCTGAGACAAAAGATCGTCCAGGTCAACTGTGGTGATGGTTCCGGACGGAGGTAAATAAACATTGCAGACAGAAAAACTAAGGCCAGAAAAGCGAACAGTAGCTGCGGCAGCTTGTAAAGAAGTCTGGTGCTGTAGTGAGGTGCTGTACACGTTATTGCGAATTAAAAGTAAAACTCCGTCGTGAGCGGGAGTGCCATCTTCGGGAGGGAGATCAAATCTCACCGAAGAGTAACCGCGTAAATTTAAAGAATCGCTTGGGCGAAGCTTGGTCTCTTGGAGACATACCAGCAAAGGGTCAGTAGAACGTAAAATTATCTCGAGGTCAGGTCTGCGACTACGGAGACCACGCACATTCCACGAAAGAATAGCCATTGTTAAAATTAGATAAAAGAAGCTAAAAATTTACCACCTTACTTTTTGGACGGTGCAGGGCGAAACAAACGTCCTTTTTTCAGTCGCGTGGGACTCGGTGGTTTTGAAGGAGCAGGCACATCCTGCTCCATCACTTCCTCAGAGGGAGGGCTCTCCCGCTGAGAAGCATCCACCGATTCCAACGCCTGGAATCGGTTGGATGTAGATATAGGCGGCGACGGCGACCGCCTAGCGGGTTTGCTCCCATCATGGGAGCGTGACCTCCGAGGAGGAGAAGGGCTCTTTTTATTCTCTACCTGAGTTGACGACTTTAAAAAATCTGTACGCGTAAAACTCGTCCTGAACTTAATTTCAGGGGCATTAAAAACAACCGCTTTGGGCTTCACGGTAGAGCGCTTTGGAGAACTAGGAGTAGTTTGGACCCGTGTAAAAACAAGGTCGCAGGTCTGCGTACTGCTATCGCACTTCTTGGGCGCAAAAGAAGCTGCTGCGCTGTAAGTGCCGGTCTTAGGCACGACAGGTTAGCGAGACTGGAATCGCTTCCGGGCTTCAGTAAAGGAGAGTTTTTCCTTCACCCGGATCTCCTGGATACAGCGCTCCTCTCGAAAACGAGGGCAATCGCGGGACGACGCTGAATGTCCACCGCGGCAGTTTACGCAGACAGGAGCAGATGGGCATGCTCCCTCGTGACTTGCTTCACCGCAGGTTGCACAGATGGGAACGGCACTTTTACAGGATATGCGAGTGTGTCCAAAACGCTGACACTGGAAACATCGCAACGGGCTCGGGATATACGGGCGCACTTCTATCACCTCGTAGCCCGCCTTGATCCTCTGCGGCAAATCGACCCTGTCGAATGTGAGGAAAAGAGTCCGGGTCGGCAGTAATTCCCCCTCTTTCCTTGCCTGTACACGATATACTGAGGTGACCCCTTAGTCTTCCAGACAGCTCTGGATTTCCGGGTCGGTCATTCCGTCTAGAACATTCGTGGTAACAACTCCTCGCGACGAATTCATGGTCTTATGTTTCTCGACACGGACGGGGTATCCGTGGAGTAGCGTCGCCTTGAGCAACGAGATGCTTTGAGACAGGCCAAGTGTCTCCACCAAGAGTGATCCGTTGCGTAGACGGGTACAGGATTTAACGGGCACAGCTATGGCATCAATGCCCTTCTGAATTTTAAATGGGTTTACGGTCGTAAACGACTGACTCTCTTCAGTTCGACTAATGACCAAGTATCGAGGGAAAGACTTCTCGCATACTTCTTTTACGTCAACTCTTTTACGTTTAAAATGTAAAGGATTATTTTCCAGTACCATAGCGGTTTATTCCTCCACCATTGCAACCGTCTCCGATGGCGGGCTGCTTCCTGGGCGCCACCCCGGCTTAGGTTACTGGCTCTGGCCTGAACAAAGTAACCTCAGGGTCACACCTTCCTCCCCTCAGGGGCCCAATTTATTGGGTACGGGGCGTAGCGACCCCGAGGCACCCGAGCTGCTCCCTCAGGTCCGCGCTCAGCGCGTTTGACTCCTTATTATTTCGCCTCTTTTATTGTTTTATTAGTCCTACTTCCCTGTTCTTTGTCTGATGGGTGCCCCCGTGTTTGACGCGGTAAAATGTGACTGGGTAACGGCGTAACTCCCAGCACAGGGTTATCATGTAGGACGGGAGCGTATCCCCTGGTAAATGCCAGGCCCGGGGAAGGGCCATTGCATGAGCTGTAGTCTTCCTGCAGGCGATTGGGTCCCTTCGTCAGCCCACAGGAAGGTGTGACCCTGAGGTTACTTTGTTCAGGCCAGAGCCAGTAACCTAAGCCGGGGTGGCGCCCAGGAAGCAGCCCGCCATCGGAGACGGTTGCAATGGTGGAGGAATAAATCGCTATGGTACTGGAAAATAATCCTTTACATTTTAAACGCAAAAGAGTTGACGTAGAAGAAGTAATCGAGAAGTCTTTCCCTCGTTACTTAGTTATTAGTCGTACTGAAGAGAGTCAGTCGTTTACGACCGTAAATCCATTTAAGATTCAGAAGGGCATTGATGCCATAGCTGGGCCCGTTAAGTCCTGTACCCGTCTACGCAACGGATCACTTTTAGTGGAGACACTTGGCCTGTCTCAAAGCAACTCGTTGCTCAAGGCGACGCTACTCCACGGATATCCCGTCCGTGTCGAGAAACATAAGACCATGAATTCGTCGCGAGGAGTTGTTACAACAAATGTTCTAGACGGAATGTCCGACCCGGAAATCCAGAGCTGTCTGGAAGACCAAGGGGTCACCTCAGTTTATCGTGTGCAGGCAAGGAAAGAGGGGGAATTACAGCTGACCCGGACTCTTTTCCTCACATTCGACAGGGTCGATTTGCCGCAGAGGATCAAGGCGGGCTACGAGGTGATAGAAGTGCGCCCGTATATCCCGAGCCCGTTGCGATGTTTCCAGTGTCAGCGTTTTGGACACACTCGCATATCATGTAAAACTGCCGTTTCCATCTGTGCAACCTGCGGTCAAGCAAGTCACGAGGGAGAATGCCCATCCGCTCCTGTCTGCGTCAACTGCCGCGGCGAACATCCAGCCTCGTCCCGCGATTGCCCTCGTTTTCGAGAGGAGCGCTGTATCCGGGAAATCCGGGTGAAGGAAAAACTCTCCTTTACTGAAGCCCGGAAGCGATTCCAGTCTCGCCAACCTGTCATGCCTAAGACCGGCACCTACAGCGCAGCAGCTTCTTTTGCGCCCAAGAAGTGCGATAGCAGTACGCAGACCTGCGATCTTGTTTTTACACGGGTCCAAACTACTCCTAGTTCTCCAAAGCGCTCTACCGTGAAGCCCAAAGCGGTTGTTTTTAATGCCCCTGAAATTAAGTTCAGGACGAGTTTTACGCGTACAGATTTTTTAAAGTCGTCCACTCAGGTAGAGAATAAAAAGAGCTCTTCTCCTCCTCGGAGGTCTCGCTCCCATGATGGGAGCAAACCCGCTAGGCGGTCGCCGTCGCCGCCTATTCCCACATCCAACCGATTCCAGGCTTTGGAATCGGCGGATGTTTCTCAGCGGGAGAGCCCTCCCTCTGAGGAGGTCATGGAGCAGGATGTGCCTGCTCCATCAAAACCACCGAGTCCCACGCGGTTGAAAAAAGGACGTTTGTTTCGCCCTGCACCGTCCAAAAAGTAAGGTGGTAAATTTTTTAGCTTCTTTTATCTAATTTTAACAATGGCTATCCTTTCGTGGAATGTGCGTGGTCTCCGTAGTAGGAGACCTGACCTCGAATTAATTTTACGTTCTACTGACCCTTTGCTCGTGTGTCTCCCAGAGACTAAGCTTCGCCCAAGTGATTCTTTTAATTTACGCGGTTACTCTTCGGTGAGATTTGATCTCCTTCCCGAAGATGGCACTCCCGCTCACGGCGGAGTTTTACTTTTAATTCGAAACGACGTGTACAGCACCTCATTACAGCTCCAGACTCGTTTAGAAGCTGCTGCAGCTACCGTTCACTTTTCTGGCCTTAGTTTTTCAGTCTGCAATGTTTATTTACCTCCGTCCGGCACCATCACCACAGTTGACCTGGACGATCTTTTGTCTCAGCTACCACCCCCTGTTCTTCTTTTGGGGGATTTCAATGCACACCACCCCCTATGGGGTTCCACCACGGAGTGTGCAAGAGGTAACCTCTTAGCTGACTTTTTGCTGAATCACAATCTTATACTTCTCAACACTGGTCAACCTACTTTTCTCTCTGACAGCACTCATAGCTCATCGCACTTGGACTTATCCATTTGTTCTGCCTCACTTGCTGTACATTTCACCTGGAACGTCCTCTCCGACACATGTTCCAGTGACCACTTTCCGTGTCAGATCCATGTACTCTCTCCGAACGCACATTCACAGCGCACGCCAAAATGGCTCATTGATAAGGCGAATTGGACTCTCTATCGATCTTTGGCCGAATTCTCATGGTGTGATTTTCCATCTATCGACGTCGCGATCGAGCACCTCCGTACTGTCATCATAACAGCCGCAGACAAGGCTATTCCCCGGTCGTCTTGTCACCCCAGACGCTTACCGGTTCCTTGGTGGAACGATGAATGCCGGGATGCATTGCGTGCACGCCGAGGTGCTCTCCGAGTTTTTCGTCGCCACCCTACTTCAGTAAATATGATCTGCTACAAACAACTTCGCGCCAAATGCCGCCGAGTCATTAAGGATAGCAAAAAGGCCCTTTGGATTTCTTTTACCTCTTCTTTTAACCGCACAACGCCTTCATCCGTAGTTTGGGAACGGCTACGCCGCGTTGCTGGCAAACCAAGGTTTACACCTATACCCGGTCTTAGGATTTTAAATCGAGTGCTCACCACTCCGATTGACGTCGCCAATATTTAGGGCGAACCTTCGCTGATGTTTCTAGTTCCGCCAATTACCCGGCTACATTTCGCGCATTAAGGGAGCAGGTTGAGAGGAAAGGTTTCTCGTTTGCCTCCGACCATCAGGAGTGCTACAACGTTCCTTTTACCGCCAGGGAACTGGAGCATGCCCTTTCTACCTCTCGACATTGCGCACCGGGACCTGATGACATTCATGTTGCCATGTTGCAGCATTAACCAGCAGAAGGCAAAGCATTTTTATTACGAACTTTTAATTTTATTTGGTGTAGCGGCACATTTCCTCGCGCTTGGCGATTGGCCACCGTCATTCCGATACCTAAGTCTGGTTAGGACCCACATCTTCCTTCCAGTTACCGTCCGATTTCCCTCACCAGCTGCGTTTGCAAGGTGTTGGAACGAATGATTAACGGACGGCTCATGTGGTGGTTGGAGTCGAGGCAATTATTAACGAACGCCCAGTGTGGTTTCCGGCGTCATCGTTCCTCAGTCGACCATCTGGTGTCTTTAACTACCCATGTAATGGACGGTTTTGTGCGCAAGTGCCAAACGGTTGCCGTATTTTTTGACCTGGAGAAAGCGTACGATACTTGCTGGAGAGGCGGTATCCTCCGAACGCTTCACGATTGGAACATACGTGGGCGTATGTCTGTATTTATTCAGAAATTTATGAAGGACCGGGTTTTTAATGTTCGCGTGGGATCAGTTTTATCATCTAATTTTATTCAAGAGAACGGCGTACCTCAGGGCTCGGTACTTAGTTGCACACTATTTGCCATTACGATTAACTCTATCACCGAGTGTTTACAACCAGGAATACAATCGTCGTTATATGTGGACGATTTTGCCATCTATCTTTCCTCTCGGAGAACCTGTCTCTTGGAACGCCGCCTCCAATGCTGTCTCGACCGCCTTCACGCTTGGAGTGTGTCTCACGGGTTCCGTTTCTCCGCAGAGAAGACCGTCTGCATGAACTTCTAGCGCCACAAGGAGTATCTTCCACCTTCGCTCCATCTTGGCCCAGACGCACTCTCTTTCGCAGACGAAGTTCGGTTCCTTGGCTTGGTGTTTGATAGGAAATTATGCTGGTCATCGCATATAGCGCAACTCAGAGGCAAGTGTGAACGTTCTCTTTGTATTTTACGTGTTTTAAGTGGCACATCTTGGGGAGCTGACCGGGCTATACTTTTACGTTTTTACCGCGCTCTTATCAGGTCCAAATTGGATTATGGCAGTGTTGTTTATGGCTCTGCGCGGCCTTCTGTTCTGCGCCGCCTGAACCCGATTCATCACCGGGGTATCCGTGTTGGCATTGGGGCATTACCCACCAGTCCTGTGTTGAGTTTATGTGCGGAGTCTGGAGAACCTCCGTTGTTTTATCGTAGGGATGTTTTACTAGTTGCGTACGGTTGTCGCTTAGCTGCGCAACCTCGTCATCCCACGAATGGGCCGTTTTTAATGTGTCTTTTGATCGTTTTTATGCTGCTCGGTCTTTTACTCCTAAGCCTCCTGGCTTTCGTTTTCGGGAGATTTTACGGACGTTGGACATTGAGTTACCTGCTTTTTTCTTAGCCGGGGAAACTTTTTCTCCCCCCTGGATTTTAGCAGAGGCCCCCGTTCATCTCGGGCTTACGTCCTGTGCGAAATCATCGACCGCAGCACATATTATTCGTTGTTCTTTTAGCGAGATCAAATCCTCTTTTAATGGCTGGAATTTTATCTATACCGACGGCTCAAAATCTGACACAGGTGTAGGATGTGCTTTTGTTTTTAATGGGGCTAGTTTTACGTATGGTCTTAACGTTGCAACATCTATTTTTATGGCGGAGCTTTATGCTATCTATCGGGCGGTTTTATTTATCTCTGACCACGGGCTGGGGAACAGTGTTATATGTTCCGACTCTTTGAGTTCCATTTTAAGTTTTAGAAACCTGTACAACCTCCACCCCCTTGTACAGATGGTCCAGAATGTAGTTTTAACCCTTTTCGACGCTGGCGTCAGGGTAACACTGCTATGGGTGCCTGGACACGTCGGACTCCCTGGTAATGAGGCCGCAGATGTTGCAGCGAAATCCGCTCTTTTAGACCCTGCTGAGTACGAGCAGCGTTTTTATTTCGGGGATTTTATTCATTCATTACGTAGAGCCATTTTTTCGCGCTGGCGCGAGGAGTGGGAATTACTCCCAAATAATAAGCTCCGTGAATGTAAACCCGCCCCTTTTAACTGGTCGACTTCTTCTCGCGCTGTTCGTCGCGAAGAAGTAATTTTAGCTCGTCTTAGAATTGGGCATTGCCGTTTTAGTCACTCCCATCTTTTTAATGATCAACCCGCTCCAGCTTGCCCTCACTGTGACCACCCCTTTACAGTGCGTCACATTTTAATTGATTGTGTTCATCTGACAGCTTTTAGAAATAGCTTAGGTTTGCCCTCCTCTATTGAGGATTTACTTGCAGATGATGTGGTTGCTGTTGAGCGCGTGCTCCGTTTTATCCGTGTTTGCGGTTTTTGGAGCAAGGTGTGAGGTGTTCTCTTTTTATCCATGACGGCATAATTAGACGCTTTTAAGACTGTTGTTGTTTCAGCATTTGATGCATTGTTTTTAGTACCAGTCTTTTATTGCGTTGTTTTATATAACCTTTGTTACTGTTTTGGGGTTTTATTGTTGCCAGTTTAGACTTTTACAATACTGGTTTATTTTCAGCTTTTGCTGATGTTTTTTACTACCAGATTTTATATGTTCTAGTGTCGGTGGTTACAGGGTTTTATTGACCCTTTTTAGACCATTATAGGACTGTTGCTTTTCGCTATTGCGGCTTTATTTTACTACCAGTCCTTTGTTGACCATTACACCCATTTGTTATTTGTTATGGGTTTTTATTTTGTTGCACTAAGTGCTATTGTTATTCACCCTAAGACACTATTTGTGTCAACTATTTATTTTTAGATCTGGCGCAGTTTTTAGTGTGTTTGGGCGCTAATGACCTTTGATGTTGTGCGCCCCTTGAACAATAATCATCATCATCACACCTTCCTGTGGGCTGACGAAGGGACCCAATCGCCTGCAGGAAGTCTACAGCTCATGCAATGGCCCTTCCCCGGGCCTGGCCTTTACCAGGGGATACGCTCCCGTCCTACATGATAACCCAGTGCTGGGAGTTACGCTGTTACCCAGTCACTTTTTACCGTGTCAAACACGGGGGCACCCATCAGACAAAGAACAGGGAAGTAGGACAAATAAAACAATAAAAGAGGCGAAATAAAAAGGAGTCAAACGCGCTAAGCGCGGACCTGAGGGAGCAGCTCGGGTGCCTCGGGGTCGCTACGCCCCGTACCCAATAAATTTGGCCCCTGAGGGGTTTCAGAACGGGAAAATCTGCGGAAGACGCGATAAACTTCCCACTAGACATTGTAGAAAATAGTGTAAATAAATGTGTTTTAGGAATATTTATTGACATTGAGGGTGCATTTGACAATCTCTGGTGGCCTGGCCTATTTAAAAGATTAAAAGATTTGGGATGTTCCCAAAACTTATATAATTCATTCGTGGACTACTGTAATCAACGATACGTCCAATTCGAGATAGGAGATGCCAGGATAGCACGGAGGTTGACAAAGGGCTGCCCTCAAGGGTCAATATGCGGGCCAACCTTCTGGGACATAGGGATAGAACCCTGTCTGAACAATTTACACACTTTAGACGAAACTCTCGCGGTGGTAGCGTATGCAGATGATATTTTAATTCTAGTAGAAGCAAATTCCAGAATAGTTCTAGAACAAAAATGTAGTGTAATCTTAACTCAGCTATCGATAGAGTGCGCAAATCTTAGATTGAGGATATCTGCAGCAAAAACCAAGTATTTGATGCTTAAGGGAAATCTGCAGAGATCCCCAATCCTACGATTTGAGAATACGAATATCCAAAGATCAAATAGTGTAAAATATCTTGGAATATCTTTAGACGAAAAATTAAACTTCAAAATTCACGTGGAAGAAATTTCGGCCAAAGCTTTTTTAATAATGAACAAAATTGCCCGCTTATCCAAGGAATATGGTACAATTCCATATCAAGCCATTAAGCTTTATAATAATGCAGTATTAGGAGCAATTGTCGGGTACGGTGCTAGTGTTTGGGCGCACAGGCTATTTTTACAAAGTGCTAGCAAAGCCCTAAGAAGCCTTCAACGTAAAATCCTAATTAGCATGGGTGGGGCTTTTTCAACAACACCAACAGATGCACTATTAGTGACGTTAGATATTTTACCTTTGGATTTGGAGATACGGAAAAGAGGAGCACGATATTGGTCAAGAAAAGATAATATGTTTAGGGCCTCAAAAATTGCAGGGTGTCCTGTAATTGATGAGATAGATATTGAGGAGAAAATCAGTGGTGAGTGGCAAGATTCATGGGATATAAGTCAAACCGGTAGAAGAACGTACACATTCTTCCCATCCGTACTAGAAAGACATAAAATGAAATTTTTGAATCCATCCCGTGGTCTTGTCCACTACATTACAGGACATGGCCCATATCGTGACTACCTATATAGATTCCGACTAAGACTGGATGATATATGTGAATGCGGACTTCAAGACAACCCAGAACATGCTCTGTGGGAATGCCCAGTGACAATAGATTTAAGAAAAGAAAATTACAGACATTTACAGGGACGGAAAATTTATCACCTAATAAGAGGAAAGAAGACCTGGAAAATGATAAATTCAGCGGCTGACTCCTTTTCGGGCATTGCCCTGAAAAGATTTAGAGGCCAGCCGATACCCGGCTAAGATGTTACGTAGCATCCACTGAGGCGCCGGAGACGCTGCACCCTATGGAATTCCAGGAGGCCCTCCTGACGACCAAGGAGGTGTATGTCTCTGGGATTTTCCAGTGGAGCTACATTACCCGATTATGACATTAATATTAACCTATTAGTAGTTAATTATTGTAGTAGTAGTAGTTTTTGTTAACTAATTTCTTGCTTAAATAATGTTTATTAATATGTGGTTATAGAGTAGTAAAATAACTTATAATTAATAATTTAGTATGGAAAATTAATATGAGTAGATAAAAAATAAAAAATGTTAAAAGAAGTATAATTAATCATATTAAATATTGTAATAATATTTGTAATTTGTAGTTAAATTGTAGGTATCAATGTACTAACATTTATGTAAGTAGAAAGTAGTTTTGGCACCAATTATTATGTGCATTTTCTTTTAATAATTATAAGTAGTTAGTAATAAAATTTATTGTAAAAACAAATTGTATTGAAAGAAAAAATAAAGGGAAAATAAGACTCAGTTTAAAAAATAAGGTACTGAGTTAAAAGATATAAGAAGCCGTGGCTTTGTCGTAGGACGAAGTCACGGCTTTTTTTTTGTCCCTATCTACTGGGGTGCGTCCCCATGTGAGTATATTGTGATATTGTGCCCTAGTACAAGTGCCCCGAGTGTTAATTGTGACCTCAGCTAGTCCTTTTCAGGGCTCCGGCCAGTTTTTCACCTGTGGTTTATTTCGAAACTCACATGAGGTAGCTGCCACGTCCACGTCGTGCACCCTGGGCAACGTTTGCTTTCATTAGCAAACGGCTGAGAGCAGCTAAAAGAGAAAGAGACTGACAAGCAATTGACAAAGGTCTACGAGGACTCCTCGAGACCACAAGGAACCCAGGGGGTCTTCCCCTGGGGGACACGTAATTTTGAGCAATGGACCCAGTGGCGAATGCCAAGGATACCAACCGGCCCAAAACGATGTCAGCCTCAACGGAATCAATCAACCCAACCATCTTGGATACGAAGAAAAATGCGGACACCAAGACAAGAAAACCTACCACGACCTCAAACCAGGAGGACTCCATGGAGACAACAAGAGAACTGAGGAACGAGAAGAAGACTTCTACCACCAATTGGGAGCCGAGCCAGGACCGGCAGACAGCAAATATGGATGCACCAACTGGAAGGAAGACCCCAGAAGGGATTCCCGAGAAAGACGGAACGCCACCATCTTCATCCACCCAGGAAATCAACAGGAAGAAGAAAACTTCATCAATCCACGGAATGGAAACAACATAAAAGGACGGCCAAAACCAGGACAAGACCCAAAAAGAAAAGGTATCGGAACCTAGGAGTGTAAAAGAAACACCCACAACACAGGACACCAGGAAGAAGAAAAAGACGACACCAATTCCCGAAGACGATACTCCAACCACACCGCAAAGAAGTGAGGACGACGGGATCTACAAAATATTAGCAGAAATAAACCTAGCAATCGCCAATGAAAAGATGACGTCTCAGAAGAAGGCCTTCTTTTACGATGCCCTGGCGGTGATACACCAGAAATACAACGAAATGGAGAAAGACAACTTAACACTGCGGACGGAAAACAGAATATTCCTCGACGTATTAAAGGAAGCGAAGGAGTCGCCCAAAATAACATATGCGCAAACAATCGCAAACCCAGCCCCAACCAGACAATCAGAAAAACTGCAGCAGACGGTACAAAGGAAACAGCACGCCGTTTTCATCTCGTCGACAACAGGGAAAAACATAAAAGAAGTGGCTGAAACCGTCACCAAAAGACTAAACCCGGCAAAGGAAAAGATTAAAATCAGGAGCCTTCGAACGACCACGAACACCCTCATAGTGGAAGGAGACACAGAAGAAGATATTCAGAAAATACTAAAAAGCGACGCTCTCAAAAATCAGCAATTGAAAATAGAACTTCCTCGTAAAAAGAATCCCCTACTGATACTATATGACGTGACCAATGCAGAAAATGATGCACAAATAATGGAACAAATTTACGAGCAAAACTTCGAACAGGATATGACAAGAGAAGAATTCGAACAAAATTTCCGGCTACGTTTCAAGACAGGTCCCAGAGAGAAATCAACGGTTCACCATGTGATCGAGGTTTCGGCGCAAATGAGAAGGAAAATACTACAAAAGGGAAGGCTGTATATGGGGTTTTACTCTATTGCAGTTAAAGATTACATCGTGGTCGCAAGATGTGCAAAGTGCCAAGACTTAGGACATGTGGCCAAATACTGTTATAAAGAAAAATCGGTATGCGCCCACTGTGGCGACCAGGACCATGACAAACCACAATGCGAGAAAAAGAACGGCCCTCCAACGTGTGTTCCCTGTTACATTAGGAAGAAAACATGCAACGGCAGAGATAATTGTCCAACATACAACATGATGTGGGAACGCCTTGTTGCTAAAACCGACTATGGATAATCCAAGACAACTTCCAGCAAAAAATAACGAAGACGTAGCATCAATAACAAGCAAAATTCGCATAGGACATTTAAATGCCCAAAACAGCAAAACTGTAATGGCCGAAACAAAACAACTTCTGACAGAACTGGACATAGATATCTTATGCCTCCAAGAGCCCTACACGATACATGGAAAACCTGCATTCATACCAAGGTCTGCAAGATGTATAGTAAGCGAGGAATCTCCGAAAACGGCGACCATAATTATTAACCCCAACTTTCAAGTTGTGAAAATAGGACAATTCTGCGATAAGCAATGCACAAGTACCCTCATAACATACCAAAGGAACAGTTGGATAATATCCAACCATTACTTTCAATATAGCGACGAAATTGATCCCTACCTTGAACGCATACGAGACATAAACAACACATATCCAAACTTGCCAATAATTCATGTGGCTGATGCGAACGCCAAATCTACGTGGTGGTACAGCGATCACAAAGATGAACGCGGGGAAAAACTCGAAGAACTTATAACGGAACTCAATCTACTAGTCGTCAACGAACCAGACAACCCCCCTACATTCCATAATCGAGCGGGAGCCTCATCGAACATAGACGTGACGCTGGCAAACCCGAAAGCGCACAGACACATTCAGAACTGGAGGGTGGGACAGGGACTCACATGCAGTGACCACAATATTATACTTCTTGATTGGAATCTTTTTAGATCCACCCACGGCGCAACACTCCCTCCGAAAACGCGGTATAATATTAAAAGGGCCGACTGGACAAAAATGAAGGAAGAGCTAAAACTACCGTCTCCAGTAATTATAGGCGACGACGTAAACCAGAAAGCTCAAGAGCTAACAAATGCCATCCAACTGGCAATGGAAAAGAGTATTCCAAAATTAAGGACCAGAAAGAATATATCCACAATATGGGATGAGGACCTGAACAAACTACGCGCAAAAATGCGATCCGAAAGAAGAAAATATCAAAAATGCATGATTGCAAACGAACTGAAATACCTACTAGACAAATACCGAGAAACTAGAACAAAATTAATTCAAAGAAAAACTGGACAAGAAAAAACAAGATTCCTGGCAACTCTTCGTTGAAGAGCATTTGACCCCCACAAATCCCTGGGGAATCCCTTACAAAATAGTTACGGAGAAACTTTACACCCCGGAAATTATCTGCACTCTAAAGCAAGATGACGGCTCAACAACGGATTGGAAACAATCAATCACTTACCTACTAAACAAACTACTCCCCATTGACAGAAAAGAAGACGATAGCATAAATCACCGGAAACTGCGAGACGATCTTCAAAACAGTATTCCCCTCGAGGGGCTCACACTCCCTTTCGACCGAACTGAGGTATACCACGCGATACAGGGAATGAAAGGCAAATCAGCACCAGGTCCAGACAAAATTAAAACGGAAGTAATACAGAACATTGCTCCACAGATCACACCTTATTTATGCACCCTACTGAATGAATGCCTCTGGCAGGGACGATTTCCGGACTGCTGGAAGGAAGCGGAAGTGAAGATACTGTACAAAGGCGGAGGAAAAAACCCACATCTACCAAAATCATACCGGCCAATTTGCTTATTGAACGTATTAGGGAAACTACATGAAAAACTGTTAAGCAAACGCCTACTAGAATTCAGAACCATGATTGGCATGACCGAAAGACAGTACGGCTTCCGAAAAAGACAATCTACAATTGACGCCATACAGGATGCCGTCACCACAGTACAAAACACAACAAGCAAATACGTAGCAGCTATTTTCCTTGACATACAGGGCGCTTTTGATAACCTGTGGTGGCCGGCCCTCTTCAGCCAACTCAGGGAACTAAAATTCCCAACCTCCCTATACACATCCCTTGTGGATTACTGTCAAAGAAGGTCTGTTCACATTAGGGGTGAATCGAGCAAAATCAGAGTCAACATCTCCAAAGGATGCCCACAAGGGTCTATTCTCGGACCAACTTTTTGGGACATAGGCATAGAACCACTGCTGATTGATTGATTATTGCTTAAGGGCGCAAAACTGCTGTGGTCATTAGCGCCCAAACACATCAGGTACTATGTCAGAAATAAAAATAAATAAACAAAACAAAGAACGCAAATCCTGCGCATAACGAACAGACAGTAGTACTTGTGCAATAAAACTGATACCCAAAAACAAAAAACAAGGGTATAAGGCGCCACAAACATTAAGGTGTCACTAAAACACAGCCGCAAGAGCAGAAAACCACAACAGTCGTGTAATGGACTAAAAAAGTACCAATAAAATCCCAAAGCAAACACAGGTCAACAAACAAAGACCGGCAACAAAACTAATCAGCAAGAGCTGAAAACAAACCAGTCTTATAAAAGATTACAATGGTAACAATAAAACCCCAAAACAAATAACAGGGGTAATGTGCAAAACAACAATTTAAGACTAGATAACAAAATTCAGCAAAAGCTGAAAAAACAACAGTCTTAAAAGAATCTAAAAATGCCGTCAATGGTAAAAGATAAAACCTCACACCGTGCTCCAAAAACCACAAACACGGATAAAACGAACCACTGCTGAACAAACTAGAACATCTACCGGAAGTAACAAAGGTAATCGCCTACGCAGACGACGTGTTATTACTAATAGAAGGGGACAATCGACTACAACTGGAGACAAAGGCGGCTACAGTGACACACGAGGTAACCCTATGGTGTGAAACTACTAAATTACAAATCGCACCTGACAAGTCTACGTACATGCTCCTAAAAGGCAAATTTAAACGAAACCCAATACTAAGAATTAACAACAGGATAATTCGAAAACAAGAAACGACAAAGTATCTCGGTCTTCATCTAGACACGAACCAATTTTACACCACCCACGCACAACAGGCAACCCAAAAAGCTGAACACATTATGATGAAACTCGCTACTATAGGACAATCCCGATTCAATCTTCCATTAAGCATAATACAGACATATCACAACAGTATAATGACGGCCATAATAAGTTATGGTGCAGGTATCTGGGCCCATCGTGCACACAACAAAAACATTCAGAAAATACTACGTACCGCACAAAGAAGAGCACTATTAAGATTTTCCGGAGCCGTGCATACCACACCAACAACGGCTTTACTGGTCATTCTTGGTATTTGGCCAATGGACTATCAGGTTCGTCAACGCGGTGCCCAACACTGGCTAAAAAGGAATAACCCAGACAAAGTCGCGCAGATAATAGGAACTCCATGCAAGACAGTCAGAGAAATCAGAGAAGCACTAATGGACCAATGGCAAACAAATTGGAATAATCAAACAGAAGGTAGGAGGACTTATCAATTCTTCCCGAATATACGAGAACGCCTGAAACTAAAAACACTAAAGCCAACCAAAGGACTAATACATTACCTCACCGGTCACAGTCCCTATACAAGCTATTTGGCTAGAATAGGAAAATGCACAACAGATCAATGCCCGACCTGCAAAGTAACAGACACGCCAGAACACACAACGTTCGAATGCCCGCGTTACCTAGACTTGGACCCCCAGGAAAGAACTCTCCTACAAGGAAAACAAATGGCTGCCATACTGAGAAATCCGGAACTACAAAAAGCGATCAACAAACTGACAACGGACATCTCAACCAAAGCCATCTCCGAGGATCGAAAAAAGCCAAAAACTCCTAAATCCACTAAGACGAACAATCAACCACAAACTCCTTTGAGGAAATCAACAAGACTGGCTAACATAAAACCGACTCAACTGGTCAACTCTCCGACAGTCCAGCAATCGCGAGAAATATCCGAGGACGAATCCACCCCCAGCAGAAGACGCTACTACTGGCACACCACCGACAGAAAAGACTGGAGAGACAGGCGGAAAGCAGCTCCAAATAAACACCACCAATGTCAAATCCCGGACTGACTTGTATATATTTTAGCTATAGTCCTTAACATAGTATTAAGACTCATGTAACCTGAAAATAAATATGTAGTAACTTTGATTTAGAGTAAATAATATGTATTCTTAGTATATAAGTATTTTCTGCGAATAACCAAGGTAATCAATGTAAAAAATGATTGGAATAAACGAGGTGGCATACGAAGTCCCGTTCTAATTTCCAAGGCAACGGGATAGAGTAAGCAGACCATATTTTTTTTTATTTTTATTTATTTTTATTTTTTTTATTTTTTTTTTTTATTTTTATTTTTTATTTTTTTATTTTTTTTTTTATTTTTTTTTGTCCCTATCTACTGGGGCGAGTCCCCTCACAGTGAATAAAGTATTGGTGTGCACCCTAGTGACATTGGAAAGCCTTTTGTAAGCGGACTGCAGCCTTAGCTTCGTCCTTTTCAGGACGCCGGCTTGCATCTCCTGCGAAAATCACTGTGAAGGTAGCTCCCACGTCCTCGTCGTTCGCCCCGGGCAACGTTTGACTTCACTGTCAAGCGGCTAAGAGGAGCAAAAGGTAACATAAACGAAATTAACGGAGGCAGCGAGGTTTCCTCGCCGCCGCGAGTAACCCAGGGGGTCTCCCCCTGGGGGACACACATACCGGACCAAGTGGTTTAAAGCCAAGGACACTTGCATCCCTCAAAAGATGTCGGCTTCAACAGAATCAACCAAACAATTGGACACGGAGCCAAAAAAGAACCAGGACTCCAAGACAGGAAAATCCACATCAACCGAGGAGAAAAGAGAACCAAAGACCCAGGACTCCAAAACAGGAAAGTCTACCACCGTCTCCAATCAGGAGGATACCCTGGAAAGGAAAAGAGAAGCAAGGAGTGAGAAGAGGACCTCCACCAACCGTGATCTCAGCCAGGATCGCCACACGAGCAAAATGGAAGCCGCACCAGGAAGGAAGGGCCAGGAACAGAGACCAGAGAAGACTGCAGCACCATCGCCATGCACGCAAGAAGTCAACAGGAAGAAGAAAACTTCGACAAATAACAAAATGGAAGCAACGACCAAGGATGGCCAGACCCAGGAAGCTACCACAGAAGAAACGGAACCCGAACCAAGGAGTCAACAGGAAACCCCTACATCGTCTACAGCCCAGGACACCAGAAGGAAGAAAAGGATGAGCCCAATAACAGAAGAGGATCCCCAAACCACTTCGCAGGAAAATAAGGATGAAGGAATCTACGGACTCCTTGCGGAAATGAACCTAACGATCGCAAACGAGAAGATGACGTCACAAAAGAAGTCATTTTTCTACGAAACACTGGCCGTTATACACCAGATGTACAACCAGATGGAAAAGGATAACCTTGTCCTGAGTACGGAAAACAAGCTACTCCGAGAGGGACTTCAAGAAGTGAAACAAACGCCTAAAGTAACATACGCTCAAACGATTGTAAACCCAGCTCCAAACAAAAACGCAGAAAAACTACAGCAGACAGTACAAAGAAAACAGCACACCATCTTCATCTCCTCATCCACAGGAAAACACATAAAGGAAGTGGCTGAAACCGTCACAAAATCATTAAACCCAGCAAGAGAAAAGATCAAAATAAGGAGCCTCAGAACCACGCCAAACAGTCTTATTGTGGAAGGGGACACTGAGGAAGATATTCAGAAAATCCTAAACAGCGACGCCCTCAAAAATAAGCAACTCAAAATGGAACTACCCCGAAAAAAGAATCCTCTATTGATATTATATGATGTCACCAAATCAGAAAATGACGAGCAAATATTAGAACAAATATACCAGCAAAATTTTGAGCAAGACATAACAAAAGAAGAATTTGAACACAATTTTAGGCTACGCTTCAAAACGGGCCCCAGAGAAAAATCAACAGTGCATCAAGTAATAGAGGTCTCAGCGGAAATGAGAAGAAAAATCCTACAGAAAGGAAGATTATATATGGGAATTTACTGCATTGCGGTCAAAGATTATATAGTGGTGGCGAGATGTGCCAAATGCCAAGACCTAGGTCATGTGGCAAAATACTGCTACAAAGAAAAAGCAGTATGCGGACACTGCGGTGACCAAGACCATGACAAACAACAATGTGAGAAGAAGGAAGGTCCTCCAACTTGCGTTCCGTGTTACATCAGAAAGAGAACATGCAACGGAAGAGCAAATTGCCCAACGTATAATATGATGTGGGAACGGCTAGTTAGTCGAACTGACTATGGCTAATCTACAAGATCCCCAAAGTATAAATAACGAAGAAATAGGACGAACGTTAACCAAATTTCGCATTGGACAATTAAACGCTCAACACAGCAAAACAGTAATGGCAGAATCCAAACAACTACTAACTGAACTAGACATCGATATACTATGCTACCAGGAACCGTACACCATACATGGAAAACCGGCATTCCTCCCCAAATCCGCCAGATGCATCACCACCACGGACTCACCAAAAACTGCGATCATAGTTCTCAACCCACACTTTCAGGTTGTCAAAGTAGGACAATTCTGTGACGAACACTGTACATGCACACTTATAACGTATAAACAAAACAGCTGGATAATGGCTAATCACTATTTTCAGTATAGCGACAGCATAGATGCTTACCTAGAAAAAATGCGGGACATCCACGACACCTACCTAGACCTACCAATAATACACACGGCCGACGTAAATGCAAAATCCACGTGGTGGCACAGCAATCAGAAGGATGAACGCGGAGAGAGTCTCGAAGCAGTCATCACCGAGTTAAATTTAATAGTGTTGAACGCGCCAAACAACCCCCCAACTTTCCAAAATCGTGCGGGATGATGATGATGATTATTGTTTAAGGGGCGCACAACATCAAAGGTCATTAGCGCCCAAACACACTAAAAACTGCGCCAGATCTAAAAATAAATAGTTGACACAAATAGTGTCTTAGGGTGAATAACAATAGCACTTTGTGCAACAAAATAAAAACCCATAACAAATAACAAATGGGTGTAAAGGTCAACAAAGGACTGGTATTAAAATAAAGCCGCAATAGCGAAAAGCAACAGTCCTATAATGGTCTAAAAAGGGTCAATAAAACCCTATAACCATTAACACTAGAACATATAAAAACTGGTAGTAAAACACATCAGCAAAAGCTGAAAATAAACCAGTAATGTAAAAGTCTAACCTGGTAACAATAAAACCCAAAAACAATAACAAGGGCTATGTATAACAACTCAATTAAAGACTGGTATTAAAAACGATGCATCAAATGCTGAAACAACCACAGTCTTAAAAGAGTCTAAAAACGCCGTCAATGGTAAAAGATAAAAACTCACACCTTGCTCCAAAAACCACAAACACGGATAAAACGGAGCACACGCTCAACAGCAACCACATCATCTGCAAGTAAATCCTCAATAGAGGAGGGCAAACCTAAGCTATTTCTAAAAGCTGTCAGATGAAGACAATCAATTAAAATGTGACGCACTGTAAAGGGGTGGTCACAGTGAGGGCAAGCTGGAGCGGGTTGATCATTAAAAAGATGGGAGTGACTAATACGGCAATGCCCAATTCTAAGACGAGCTAAAATTACTTCTTCGCGACGAACAGCGCGAGATGATGATTATTGTTTAAGGGCGCAAAACTGCTATGGTCATTAGCGCCCAAACACAACAAGTACTGTGTCAGATATAAAAATAAATAAACAAAGAACGCAAATCCTGCGCATAGTCAACGGACAATAGTACTTTTGCAATAAAAATATACCCAAAAACAAATAACTAGGGTACAAGGCGCCACAAACAGTAAAGTGTTACTAAAACACAGCCGCAAGTGCGGAAAAACACAACAGTCCTGTAATGGACTAAAAACGTGCCAATAAAATCCCAAAGCAAACACAGGTCAATAAACAAAGACCGGTAGCAAAACTAATCAGCAAAAGCTGAAAACAAACCGGTCGTATAAAAGATTAAAATGGTAACAATAAAACCCCAAAACAAGTAACAAGGGTAATGTTCAAAACAACAATTAAAGACTAGTCAACATGATTCAGCAAAAGCTGAAAAAACAACAGTCTTAAAAGAGTCTAAAAATGCCGTCAATGGTAAAAGATAAAACCTCACACCTTGCTCCAAAAACCACAAACACGGATAAAACGGAGCACGCGCTCAACAGCAACCACATCATCTGCGAGTAGGTCCTCAATAGAGGAGGGCAAACCAAGGCTAATTCTAAAAGCTGTCAGATGAAGACAATCAATTAAAATGTGACGCACTGTAAAGGGGTGGTCACAGTGAGGGCAAGCTGGAGCGGGTTGACCATTAAAAAGGTGAGAATGACTAAAACGGCAATGGCCAATTCTAAGGCGAGCTAAAATTACTTCTTCGCGACGAACACCGCGAGAAGAAGTCGACCAGTTAAAAGGGGCGGATTTACATTCACGAAGCTTATTATTTGGGAGTAATTCCCACTCCTCGCGCCAGCGCGAAAAAATGGCTCTACGTAACGAATGTATAAAATCCCCGAAATAAAAACGCTGCTCGTACTCAGCAGGGTCTAAAAGAGCGGATTTTGCTGCAACATCTGCGGCCTCATTACCTGGGAGTCCGACGTGTCCAGGCACCCACATTAGTGTTACCCTGACGCCAGCGTCGAAAAGGGCTAAAACTACATTCTGGACCATCAGTACAAGGGGGTGGAGGTTGTACAGGTTTCTAAAACTTAAAATGGAACTCAAAGAATCGGAACATATAACACTGTTCCCCAGCCCGTGGTCAGAGATAAATAAAACCGCCCGATAGATAGCATAAAGCTCCGCCATAAAAATAGATGTTGCAACGTTAAGACCATACGTAAAACTAGCCCCATTAAAAACAAAAGCACATCCTACACCTGTGTCAGATTTTGAGCCGTCGGTATAGATAAAATTCCAGCCATTAAAAGAGGATTTGACCTCGCTAAAAGAACAACGAATAATATGTGCTGCGGTCGATGATTTCGGACAGGACGTAAGCCCGAGATGAACGGGGGCCTCTGCTAAAATCCAGGGGGGAGAAGAAGTTTCCCAGGCTAAGAAAAAAGCAGGTAACTCAATGTCCAACGTCCGTAAAATCTCCCGAAAACGAAAGCCAGGAGGCTTAGGAGTAAAAGACCGAGCAGCATAAAAACGATCAAAAGACACATTAAAAAACGGCCCATTCGTGGGATGACGAGGTTGCGCAGCTAAGCGACAACCGTACGCAGCTAGTAAAACATCCCTACGATAAAACAACGGAGGTTCTCCAGACTCCGCACATAAACTCAACACAGGACTGGTGGGGAATGCTCCAATGCCAACACGGATACCCCGGTGATGAATCGGGTTCAGGCGGCGCAGAACAGAAGGCCGCGCAGAGCCATAAACGACACTGCCATAATCCAATTTGGACCTGATAAGAGCGCGGTAAAAACGTAAAAGTATAGTCCGGTCAGCTCCCCAAGATGTGCCACTTAAAACACGTAAAATACAAAGAGAACGTTCACACTTGCCTCTGAGTTGCGCTATATGCGATGACCAGCATAATTTCCTATCAAACACCAAGCCAAGGAACCGAACTTCGTCTGCGAAAGAGAGTGCGTCTGGGCCAAGATGGAGCGAAGGTGGAAGATACTCCTTGTGGCGCCAGAAGTTCATGCAGACGGTCTTCTCTGCGGAGAAACGGAACCCGTGAGAAACACTCCAAGCGTGAAGGCGGTCGAGACAGCATTGGAGGCGGCGTTCCAAGAGACAGGTTCTCCGAGAGGAAAGATAGATGGCAAAATCGTCCACAAATAACGACGATTGTATTCCTGGTTGTAAACACTCGGTGATAGAGTTAATCGCAATGGCAAATAGTGTGCAACTAGGTACCGAGCCCTGAGGTACGCCGTTCTCTTGAATAAAATTAGATGATAAAACTGATCCCACGCGAACATTAAAAACCCGGTCCTTCATAAATTCCTGAATAAAAACAGACATACGCCCACGTATGTTCCAATCGTGAAGCGTTCGGAGGATACCGCCTCTCCAGCAAGTATCGTACGCTTTCTCCAGGTCAAAAAATACGGCAACCGTTTGACACTTGCGCACAAAACCGTCCATTACATGGGTAGTTAAAGACACCAGATGGTCGACTGAGGAACGATGACGCCGGAAACCACACTGGGCGTTCGTTAATAATTGCCTCGACTCCAACCACCACATGAGCCGTCCGTTAATCATTCGTTCCAACACCTTGCAAACGCAGCTGGTGAGGGAAATCGGACGGTAACTGGAAGGAAGATGAGGGTCCTTTCCAGGCTTAGGTATCGGAATGACGGTGGCCAATCGCCAAGCGCGAGGAAATGTGCCGTTACACCAAATAAAATTAAAAGTTCGTAATAAAAATGCTTTGCCTTCTGCTGGTAAATGCTGCAGCATGGCAACATGAATGTCATCAGGTCCCGGTGCGCAATGTCGAGAGGTAGAAAGGGCATGCTCCAGTTCCCTGGCGGTAAAAGGAACGTTGTAGCTCTCCTGATGGTCGGAGGCAAACCAGAAACCTTTCCTCTCAACCTGCTCCCTTAATGCGCGAAATGTAGCCGGGTAATTGGCAGAACTAGAAACATCAGCAAAGGTTCGCCCGAAAACATTGGCGACGTCAGTCGGAGTGGTGAGCACTCGATTTAAAACCCTAAGACCGGGTATAGGTGTAAACCTTGGTTTGCCAGCAACGCGGCGTAGCCGTTCCCAAACTACGGATGAAGGCGTTGTGCGGTTAAAAGAAGAGGTAAAAGAAATCCAAGAGGCCTTTTTGCTATCCTTAATGACTCGGCGGCATTTGGCGCGAAGTTGTTTGTAGCAGATCATATTTGCTGAAGTAGGGTGGCGACGAAAAACTCGGAGAGCACCTCGGCGTGCACGCAATGCATCCCGGCATTCATCGTTCCACCAAGGAACCGGTAAGCGTCTGGGGTGACAAGACGACCGAGGAATAGCCTTATCTGCGGCTGTTATGATGACAGTACGGAGGTGCTCGATCGCGACGTCGATAGATGGAAAGTCACACCCTGAGAATTCGGCCAAAGATCGATAGAGAGTCCAATTCGCCTTATCAATGAGCCATTTTGGCGTGCGCTGTGAATGTGCGTTCGGAGAGAGTACATGGATCTGACACGGAAAGTGGTCACTGGAATATGTGTCGGAGAGGACGTTCCAGGTGAAATGTACAGCAAGTGAGGCAGAACAAATGGATAAGTCCAAGTGCCATAAGCTATGAGTGCTGTCAGAAAGAAAAGTAGGTTGACCAGTGTTGAGAAGTATAAGATTGTGATTCAGCAAAAAGTCAGCTAAGAGGTTACCTCTTGCACACTCCGTGGCGGAACCCCAAAGGGGGTGGTGTGCATTGAAATCCCCCAAAAGAAGAACAGGGGGTGGTAGCTGAGACAAAAGATCGTCCAGGTCAACTGTGGTGATAGTGCCGGACGGAGGTAAATAAACATTGCAGACTGAAAAACTAAGGCCAGAAAAGTGAACGGTAGCTGCAGCAGCTTGTAAAGGAGTCTGGAGCTGTAATGAGGTGCTGTACACGTCGTTTCGAATTAAAAGTAAAACTCCGCCGTGAGCGGGAGTGCCATCTTCGGGAGGGAGATCAAATCTCACCGAAGAGTAACGACGTAAATTGAAAGAATCGCCTGGGCGAAGCTTGGTCTCTTGGAGACATACCAGCAAAGGGTCAGTAGAACGTAAAATTAACTCGAGGTCAGGTCTGCGACTACGGAGACCACGCACATTCCACGAAAGGATAGCCATTGTTAAAATTAGATAAAAGAAGCTAAAAATAAACCACCTTACTTTTTGGACGGTGCAGGGCGAAACAAACGTCCTTTTTTCAGTCGCGTGGGACTCGGTGGTTTTGAAGGAGCAGGCACATCCTGCTCCATCACCTCCTCAGAGGGAGGGCTCTCCCGCTGAGAAGCATCCACCGATTCCAACGCCTGGAATCGGTTGGATGTAGATATAGGCGGCGACGGCGACCGCCTAGCGGGTTTGCTCCCATCATGGGAGCGAGACCTCCGAGGAGAAGGGCTCTTTTTATTCTCTACCTGAGTTGACGACTTTAAAAAATCAGTACGCGTAAAACTCGTCCTGAACTTAATTTCAGGGGCATTAAAAACAACCGCTTTGGGCTTCACGGTAGAGCGCTTTGGAGAACTAGGAGTAGTTTGGACCCGTGTAAAAACAAGATCGCAGGTCTGCGTACTGCTATCGCACTTCTTGGGCGCAAAAGAAGCTGCTGCGCTGTAGGTGCCGGTCTTAGGCACGACAGGTTGGCGAGACTGGAATCGCTTCCGGGCTTCAGTAAAGGAGAGTTTTTCCTTCACCCGGATCTCCTGGATACAGCGCTCCTCTCGAATACGAGGGCAATCGCGGGACGAGGCTGGATGTTCGCCGCGGCAGTTGACGCAGACAGGAGCGGATGGGCATGCTCCCTCGTGACTGGCTTGACCGCAGGTTGCACAGATGGAAACGGCAGTTTTACATGATATGCGAGTGTGTCCAAAACGCTGACACTGGAAACATCGCAACGGGCTCGGGATATACGGGCGCACTTCTATCACCTCGTAGCCCGCCTTGATCCTCTGCGGCAAATCGACCCTGTCGAATGTGAGGAAAAGAGTCCGGGTCGGCTGTAATTCCCCCTCTTTCCTTGCCTGCACACGATAAACTGAGGTGACCCCTTGGTCTTCCAGACAGCTCTGGATTTCCGGGTCGGACATTCCGTCTAGAACATTTGTTGTAACAACTCCTCGCGACGAATTCATGGTCTTATGTTTCTCGACACGGACGGGATATCCGTGGAGTAGCGTCGCCTTGAGCAACGAGTTGCTTTGAGACAGGCCAAGTGTCTCCACTAAAAGTGATCCGTTGCGTAGACGGGTACAGGACTTAACGGGCCCAGCTATGGCATCAATGCCCTTCTGAATCTTAAATGGATTTACGGTCGTAAACGACTGACTCTCTTCAGTACGACTAATAACTAAGTAACGAGGGAAAGACTTCTCGATTACTTCTTTTGCATCAACTCTTTTACGTTTAAAATGTAAAGGATTATTTTCCAGTACCATAGCGATTTAATCCTCCACCATTGCAACCGTCTCCGATGGCGGGCTGCTTCCTGGGCGCCACCCCGGCTTAGGTTACTGGCTCTGGCCTGAACAAAGTAACCTCAGGGTCACACCTTCCTGTGGGCTGACGAAGGAACCCAATCGCCTGCAGGAAGACTACAGCTCATGCAATGGCCCTTCCCCGGGCCTGGCCTTTACCAGGGGATACGCTCCCGTCCTACATGATAACCCTGTGCTGGGAGTTACGCCGTTACCCAGTCACATTTTACCGCGTCAAACACGGGGGCACCCATCAGACAAAGAACAGGGAAGTAGGACTAATAAAACAATAAAAGAGGCGAAATAAAAAGGAGTCAAACGCGCTGAGCGCGGACCTGAGGGAGCAGCTCGGGTGCCTCGGGGTCGCTACGCCCCGTACCCAATAAATTGGGCCCCTGAGGGGCAGGCCCAGTGTCTCCACCAAAAGTGATCCGTTGCGTAGACGGGTACAGGACTTAACGGGTCCAGCTATGGCATCAATGCCCTTCTGAATTTTAAATGGATTTACGGTCGTAAACGACTGACTCTCTTCAGTTCGACTAATGACCAAGTATGGAGGGAAAGACTTCTCGCATACTTCTTTTACGTTTAAAATGTAAAGGATTATTTTCCAGTACCATAGCGGTTTATTCCTCCACCATTGCAACCGTCTCCGATGGCGGGCTGCTTCCTGGGCGCCACCCCGGCTTAGGTTACTGGCTCTGGCCTGAACAAAGTAACCTCAGGTTCACACCTTCCTGTGGGCTGACGAAGGGACCCAATCGCCTGCAGGAAGTCTACAGCTCATGCAATGGCCCTTCCCCGTGCCTGGCCTTTACCAGGGGATACGCTCCTGTCCAACATGATAACCCTGTGCTGGGAGTTACGCCGTTACCCAGTCACATTTTACCGCGTCAAACACGGGGGCACCCATCAGACAAAGAACAGGGAAGTAGGACAAATAAAACAATAAAAGAGGCGAAATAAAAATGAGTCAAACGCGCTAAGCGCGGACCTGAGGGAGCAGCTCGGGTGCCTCGGGGTCGCTACGCCCCGTACCCAATAAATTGGGCCCCTGAGGGGGAACAGCCACGGCAAAACACATCCAAGACTGGTGCAAAAGCGTGAAACTCAGCATCGCGCCGTCAAAATCAACATATGTCCTTTTTAAAGGAACACTAAAGAGGGACCCAATAATAAAAATAGGCACTCAGAACATAAAAGACAACACAACACAAAGTACCTAGGAATCGTACTCGATGGAAAACAAAGTTACAGACAACACATAGAGAAAACCAGAACCAAGGCCGAAACAGCAATGATGCGTCTAGCAAATATAGGGCAACAAAAGTTCCATCTACCATTGTCAGTAATAAGGACATATCACAACTGTATATTTACAGCAATCTTCGCATACGCAGCAGGAATCTGGGCCCATAAGGCCAAAGAGCAACACTCCAAAAGGCTTCTTCGACGAACCCAACGCAAGACACTACTACGACTAACTGGCGCAGTGAACACAACGCCCACCCTAGCCTTACTAGTAGCCACAGCTGTGTGGCCAATTGACCTACAGATCAGACAAAGAGGAGCAGCATACTGGCTCAAGAGAAAAAATTCGGACAAAGTAAAGGAAATAATTGGGGAGGCATGTAACACCAAACGAGAAATAAATCACAAACTAATTAATGAATGGCAAGATGAATGGGACAATGCGGAAGAAGGCCGAAGGACACACATTCTCTTCCCAAACATAAGGCAACGTATGAACGACAAACACATCAAACCCACACAAGGCATGATACACTTTCTAACCGGACATGGACCGTACGGGACTTACTGGAAGAAGATAAATAAAACCGACTCCGACCTGTGTGAATCATGCGGCACCACATACACACCGGAACACGCAGCTTTCGAATGCACGACATACGCGCAGGAACTAGACGAAGGAAGGAGGAAACTACAAGGCAAACAAATTCACGACATCCTTCAAAATCCACTCCTTTTCCTAACCTTGAACCACATGACCGACAAACTCTCCAAACTATCCTACAAAACCTACTGCGACCAAAGAAGACAAAGACGAGAAAACATCGTAGAAGCAGAAAGACAAGCACCACGCAGATCACAACGTCTCAACCAACAGACACAAAATCCAGAAGACCTCAAACCAGCGCAACAAACCAAAAAAAATGGAAGACCAGATTTACAACCGAAGGAAACAGTATTGGACGTCTCCTGGACGACAAGAATGGGCGGAACGACGCAGAATACGGCCACGCAGGGAGGAAGGAGAGCCGTGGAAGGAATACAACCTAAGAATAAAAGAAGCAAAGCAGACAAAAGACGACCACCCGAATAGTGACAGTGTAACAAAACAGTGACAATGTGAACCGATAGTGACAATCAGTGCAGCGATGCAGTTAGTGAAATAACTGGACTACCATCCTGAAACTGAACACGACCACGAGTCGTGGAAACTAGTGATAGAATTAGTCAAATAAGTAAAATATTTAGTTAGTCAATATTCTGATCAGTAGATGCAAACAGTAAATGGTTAAATAAATAATGTATAACTGTGTTTAATCACCTAGAATAGTAACATAGTATGTAAGCAAATTCTGTAAAATCAAATAATGTATCAATTTCTAAAAGGATTAATAAAGATAAATAGACTGTGGACATCCACGTCCTGATGTAGATTCAAGGAATTAGGACAAAAGATGGCAGAGTTTATTTTTTTATTTTTTTATTTATTTTATTTTTTTTTTATTTTTTTTTTTTGTCCCTATCTACTGGGGTCGGAAGTCTGGCAGTTACCCCCTGCCCAAATGTGAGTCGTGTGTACGCATTTTGAGCAGAAAAATTTAGTGGAAAACCAGGTACTCCAGGCTTGCTCCCAGGTTCTCGCCCTCCGACCCTGGGCAACGGTCACTGACTGGCTAAGAGGAGCGTAATACAGACAGAGGAAATCCTGGCGGTTAAGCCCTTTTTAGGGCTGAATTTCCTTCTTTTCTTCTGCTAAATCACTACTTTCATAAGGCAAGGCAGAATAATTGGGGGTTTTTCCCCCCATTAAGATGCCGAAGAAAAGGAAGTCTGCTGGGAGGCCTAGGCCCCCCAGTGAGACTAGGGCGCGGAGTGCGTCTAGGGCACCTGGTCCGTCCAAAGCTCCTAGTACGGCCTCCACAAGCTCAAGTACTGACAGGACTTCCGCCGAAAAGATTAGAATAACGCGCAAGAGATTTATGCAGATGGCAGGTAGACTGTCATTTCTGTATGGAAAGATTGCAAAACTGGAGAAAGAGAACGGTAGACTGAGGGAAGAAAATGATAAGTTGAAACAGGAGCGTCAGGCTCCTATGCAGACTTACGCCAACATAATTGCGACCAAGCCACAGGCTAGTGAAACGAAAATGGTCAATGCCATGAACAGGAAAACGCCCGCCGTATTCCTGTCGTCGAAAAAAGGAAAATCTGTTGATGAGATGAGGAAGGAAGTCACTCAGCTGGTTAATCCAGCAAAAGATAAGGTGAAAATAAGGTCCATACGACCTGCGGGGAAACAGCTGATTGTGGAAACACACTCAGAAGAAGACGTGGAAAAACTGCTTAAACACCCTATGCTGACCACGGAGATTACTGTGGAGCGTCCACGCAAGTGGCGCCCCAGGATGATCTTATACGATTGTCCGAAGTGGATTACTTCGGAAAAACTAGGCGAAATGATCTATTCCCAGAACCTTGATGAGGTAATGAGTGCCGCAGAATTCAAAGAACATTTTACGCACAAATTCCTCACGGGTCCGAAGAATGATCGTTACACGCATCATGTAGTGGAAGTATCCCCTAAATTGAGAAGGTTGTTCCTCAATAGAGGTCGTTTGTACGTGGACTTTTCTTCGCTCATCTGCAAAGATTTTCTCGTGGTACCTAAGTGCCACCGGTGTCAAGATTTGGGGCATATCTCCAAGTTTTGTAAATTCGATAAGGAGGTATGTGGTCACTGCGGTGAGCAGGACCACTTTAGAAAGGATTGTTACAAATCTAAACAGGATGCGGTGTGTATAGCCTGTAAGGCTAGAGGCAAATTGACAAAGTGCAAGAAACCTAACTCGACAGAGTGTGAGGTTTACAAGTTACTGTTGCAAAGAGTTATTCAAAAAACTGATTATGGACAGTAAACTCTTACAGCATAAGCTGCAAGTGGCCCATAAATCAGGTGAGAGTAACTCGAGTGAAAGTTTTTCTAAAGTCGATGATCCGTTCGCGACTCGCTGTGTCGAGTCGCCAAAGTTCTTTTTGTGTTTATTTTGTGCTCCCCCATCGGGAGCGGGATTGCGTTTGCACAACTGGTTCCTGAAAGGGGGGAATTTACCTTTTCCTGGACTTCGGTGGTTGGTCCGACCTGTGTTGTTGGGCCTCACCTCAGTTTCTCTGCTATGCTGCGATTTCCTGAAGCTTAAATACCAGCAATGGAGATTAACAACTATCTCAAACCTATGAGGGGTGCGGGACTACAAATTGCTCAGATAAACGCAGCACGTAGTCGACTGGTAATGCAGGAAATTCGTAGACTGGCGGAGGAGATGAAGACGGACATCTTCTGTATACAAGAGCCGTACGTATACGAAGGTCAAGTGATGTACATGCCGGCAACGGCCCGAGTGGTGAGTAGTGGGGAAAATGCGATGGCTGCCATCGTGATCCTCAATAAGGGAATCTCGATGACCATAATTTCCCAAATGTGTGATACACATGTTAACTGTGTTCAGGTGGGATATGGAGGGAATGTTTTCACTCTCACCAACTTGTAATGCCAACCGAGTCACGAGTTCCACCCATTTATGCATAAAATCAGAAGGATCGAAACGACATATAGGGGGCTTCCCACAATTTATGCACTCGACGCCAATGCCAAATCGCGGCTGTGGCACTCCCGGGTGGATGACGATCGTGGTTATACCCTAGAAGAAGTCATTAATGACATGGATTTGAATGTCATGAATTTGCCCAACAATCCACCCACATATGTTGGTAGGATTGGGGTAAGTTCTAACATTGACATTACTCTAGCCAACAATAGGGCCTCCAATCTTATAAAAGATTGGAGGGTTGCAGACCAACAAACAACTAGTGACCACAACGTCATCTACTTTGGGGTGTCGTGGGACGCACCGCATGTAAGCAGAACAAATTGGAGGTACAACGACAGGAGGACTGACTGGTCGAGACTCCGGGAGGGTTTCGTTCCCCCCAGGGCCATAAACCCTGGAGAGGATGTGAATGCATACGCCAAAATCCTAACGGTCGCAATTGAGTCTACAATGAGGGCTTCAATCCCGATATCTACGATAAATGAATCTAGAAACGAGGGACCATGGAGCGACAAACTGCAACGCTTTAGACGTAACACGAGAAAGGCCAGGAAATTATACCAACAATCTCAGACACCTGAGGAGAGAGATATACGTCTGTTAATTTACAGACGACGCAAACAGGCTTATGAGAGACTTCTCAATAAAACCAAGAAGGACAGCTGGACAAAATTGGTGAATGACTGTTTAGAGAAGGATGCGTGGGGATGTCCCTACCGCATAATGAGGGAAAAAATTAGGGTATGTCCCAGCATGTCGACCTTGGTTAGAGAGGATGGCTCTCATACCCATACGTGGGAGGAGTCTATGGAGCTATTGCTAGAGACCCTGCTTCCACAAGATGACAATAGAAATGAAAGTGTCTGGCAAGACAGGCTACGAAAGGAGATGAATGAGGGTTATGTGGGACCTCAGGCTTTTGCTCCTATAACGATGGATGAGGTTCAAATGGCGATAAATTCCCTACGAAAGAGGAAAGCGCCGGGGCCTGATAGGATCTCCTCCGAAATCCTACAGGCTCTAGTGGGTGCTTTATCTCCTAGTCTGTGTTCTTTATTGAACACATGTATGGTACAAGGGCGGGTACCAAACATTTGAAAGCAGGCAAATCTGGTGATACTCCGGAAAGGTTTGGATCGTGATCCTACGATACCAAAATCTTATACGCCTATTTGTCTAATAAACTCATTGGCCAAAGTGCAGGAGAAAATTATTTGTGGTCGTTTACAAAATATCAGGGCTGAGATAGGTATAAATCCTCACCAATATGGCTTTCGACCTGGCAGGTCAGCAGAGGATGCAGTACATCGCGCCATTTCCCTGGTGGAAAATTCATCCAAAACTTACGTAATGGGCATTTTTGTTGATATAGAAGGTGCCTTCGACAACTTATGGTGGCCAGCTCTATTTAGCAGGCTCAGAGAACTACGATGCCCGACTGATTTGTACAAAATCATTTTGGATTATTGCAAGGGACGATATGTTAACATTAACTCCAATGGGCAAAGATTGTCAAGGCACCTCTCGAAGGGCTGTCCTCAAGGCTCAATATGTGGCCCCACGTTTTGGGACATAGGTTTTGAACCTTGCTTAAATGCAATAATGGCAGAACAAGGCTTATATGGCATGATAGCCTATGCCGATGACGTGTTACTTCTGGTTCACGCCTACTCCAGGGTGGATTTAGAACGTAGAGGCAATCGCATACTCGCGAGCTTTGCGAGGGAATGCACAAAGATTAAGTTAAAAATCTCTCCAAATAAGACCCAATACATGTTGTTAAAGGGTCAATTACAGAGGAACCCTGTACTCAGGCTGGCTCATGTTCCGATAACCCGCTCTGCGACGGTCAGATACCTTGGTGTGACTCTGGATGAAAAGTTGAATTTTGGGGCACATCTGGAGGAGGTATCCTCCAGAGCATTCACGGTGTTGAACAAAATTGCGAGATTGTCGAGAAATTATGGGGTTATACCGCATAAAGCGGTAAAACTTTATAACAACTCAATTTTGGGATCCATTATGGGATACGCAGCGGGAGCATGGGCTCACCGACTCCTGCTGAGTACAGCCAAAACGTTGGTAAATCGTATCCAGAGGAGAATCCTGGTGCGTTTGGTGGGAGCGTTTTCAATGGTCCCGACTGACGCACTAGTGGTGATCCTTGGAGTTTTGCCGTTAGATTTGGAAATTCGGAGGAGGGGGGCGCGGTATTGGATCCGAAAAGGCAATATACAAAAAGCATCAAGGCTTGCTGGTGCTCCAGTAAGAGATGATATGGATGTGAAGGACACGATACTAACAGAATGGCAAAATTTCTGGGATGCAAGTACGACTGGTCGTAGAACACGAGATATTTCCGAATGTGGTTGAGCGTACTCAATTAAAATTTCTCCACCCATCCCGGGGTTTTGTTCATTACGTGTCAGGCCATGGACCGTACCGTAGCTACCTATTCCGATTTGGATTATGTGATACACCCGAATGTGAATGCGGGGAAGTGGACACTCCCGAACACGCTGTTTGGGAATGTCCGCTGAGAAGAAGTGTTCAACAAATTGCGCAAAGCCACATTCAGGGCACCAATGTGTACGAGATCGTACGTAGTCGGGTAAAATGGACTTGGCTAGATAGGGCGTCCAATGACGTATCAAACAAAGCGCGAAATCTTTTCATTGCAGGTAGATAAGAGACAAAACTGAATTATACTCACCGGAATTGACAATAAGATGCGCTGGGCCGGTGGGGGGATCTGATGATGTTCTGTATGCGAAACCTGCCTACTGGATGATTCGGAAGAAATATTTCTCCGAGGATGGTAGGGGGCAGAGGTACATGATTACCATGGATCCCTTCATACCAACGGCACGGCGCATCTTCCCTACTGATGACTAAACCTCGATTGTGTCGCAGATCTCTATGATCTAATTTAGTATATATTATATCAATGGATATAATAATTACAATGTAGTGATTGGTGGCGGGTAGATTAGGAAATAAGTATTATTATACAAATTGTTATCAATATAAAGTAAAGGATGGTACAGAGTGTAGAAATTTCCAGGAAATTTCTCTGGGAATGTGCTATAGCAAAAATAGGAAATTGGAAAATATGAAATAGGAAACATAAGAATGCAAGATTTACGCATGGGAAAATTAGGATATAAGACAGGTGAATCGTAAAGAAAAGACATTGCTTTTTAAAATAGTTGTTCATGTAGAACCTATAGCACGACTCACTGCGCCATTCTCATATTATTATCATAAAATTATGATACTGTATAAGAAAGAAAGACCCTATAAAGCCGCGAGTGTAGGGCCTAGTTTAAACTATTAGGTACTAGGCCATTAGAATCGAGGAGCCCGTAGTCTTGGCGCGCTGGCGCAAGGCTACGTGCTTTTTTTTGGTCCCTATCTATTGGGGTTCGCCCCTTAAAGAGAAATATTGTGATTATTGTGCCTTCACGTGCTGATTAGTTAACCGTTTGCTTTGTAAAATCTTTAAGGGTAGCTCCCAGGTCCCCGCCCTGAACCCCGGGCAACGGATAAATAATCCGGCAGAGAGGAGCTAATATATATCATCGATAGCGACAGAGGTAGGTCATAAAGAGCCCTTTTCAGGGCTAATTCAGGTCTTTCGAATCTCGTTACTCTTGGAAGTAACTAATTACTAACCGGGGTCTTTTCCCCGGGAACGATGCCGACTCACCGCTCGCCGGTGAAGTTGGGGAGGAAGGCCCCTGCGCCTAGGAGTTCACCTTCTAGACGGTCTCCGTCTAGAAGATCCCCGGCGCCGGAATCACCTTCCGCCTCTACCCACGCTTCACCTGAGCGTGTGAAAGAAGTGGTAATGATCCCAGGTCCTGAGGACCCTATGGAGGGATTTGAACATCTCCTATTAAGGGAGAATGTAGAAACAGTTAGTGGAGTGGAAGTCACTCCAAATTTGACTAAATACATAACAGAACTGGATGTCATATTAAGAACCCATGACAGAACAACAAGGGATAAAATAAACGCAGTCAAAGAAAAATTCTTGCTCATGGCATCAAGAATCAACTTTGCTTATGGGAAAATATCTGCTCTCGAGCAGGAAAATTCTAAACTAAGAACGGAAAATGAGGAATTAAAGCAGTGCAAGATCACACAGACGCAACCCACTTTTGCAACAATAACCGCAAAACCAGCAATCCCCTCGGGGAAAACTGGCAAAGAGAATAAAATTGCCCAGGCCATAAATAAACAGAATCCTGTTGTAT
Source organism: Metallyticus violacea (assembly GCA_030762175.1). NCBI lineage: Eukaryota > Metazoa > Arthropoda > Insecta > Mantodea > Metallyticidae > Metallyticus > Metallyticus violacea. The sequence goes on along the minus strand of CM060836.1, from coordinate 103,227,399 downwards.
TCTGTTCAAGCAAGGCCGGAAAAACCCTAGATGAAACTAGGAGGAAAATCACAGAATTAGTGAATCCTGCAAAGGACAAGATCAAGATGATTATTGTTTAAGGGCGCCAAACTGCTATGGTCATTAGCGCCCAAACACAACAAGTACTGTGTCAGATATAAAAATAAATAAACAAAGAACGCAAATCCTGCGCATAGTCAACGGACAATAGTACTTTTGCAATAAAAATATACCCAAAAACAAATAACTAGGGTACAAGGCGCCACAAACAGTAAAGTGTTACTAAAACACAGCCGCAAGTGCGGAAAAACACAACAGTCCTGTAATGGACTAAAAACGTGCCAATAAAATCCCAAAGCAAACACAGGTCAATAAACAAAGACCGGTAGCAAAACTAATCAGCAAAAGCTGAAAACAAACCGGTCGTATAAAAGATTAAAATGGTAACAATAAAACCCCAAAACAAGTAACAAGGGTAATGTTCAAAACAACAATTAAAGACTAGTCAACATGATTCAGCAAAAGCTGAAAAAACAACAGTCTTAAAAGAGTCTAAAAATGCCGTCAATGGTAAAAGATAAAACCTCACACCTTGCTCCAAAAACCACAAACACGGATAAAACGGAGCACGCGCTCAACAGCAACCACATCATCTGCGAGTAGGTCCTCAATAGAGGAGGGCAAACCAAGGCTAATTCTAAAAGCTGTCAGATGAAGACAATCAATTAAAATGTGACGCACTGTAAAGGGGTGGTCACAGTGAGGGCAAGCTGGAGCGGGTTGACCATTAAAAAGGTGAGAATGACTAAAACGGCAATGGCCAATACTAAGGCGAGCTAAAATTACTTCTTCGCGACGAACACCGCGAGAAGAAGTCGACCAGTTAAAAGGGGCGGATTTACATTCACGAAGCTTATTATTTGGGAGTAATTCCCACTCCTCGCGCCAGCGCGAAAAAATGGCTCTACGTAACGAATGTATAAAATCCCCGAAATAAAAACGCTGCTCGTACTCAGCAGGGTCTAAAAGAGCGGATTTTGCTGCAACATCTGCGGCCTCATTACCTGGGAGTCCGACGTGTCCAGGCACCCACATTAGTTTTACCCTGACGCCAGCGTCGAAAAGGGTTAAAACCACGTTCTGGACCATCTGTACAAGAGGGTGGTGATTGTACAGCTGTTTAAAACTTAAAATAGCACTCAAAGAGTCGGAACATATAACAGTGTTCCCCAGCCCGTGATCAGAAATAAATAAAACCGCCCGATAGATAGCATAAAGCTCCGCCATAAAAATAGATGTTGCAACGTTAAGACCATACGTAAAACTAGCCCCATTAAAAACAAAAGCACATCCTACACCTGTGTCAGATTTTGAGCCGTCGGTATAGATAAAATTCCAGCCATTAAAAGCGGATTTGATCTCGCTAAAAGAACAACGAATAATATGTGCTGCGGTCGAAGATTTCGGACAGGACGTGAGCCCGAGATGAACGGGGGCCTCTGCTAAAATCCAGGGGGGAGAAGAAGTTTCCCCGGCTAAGAAAAAAGCAGGTAACTCCATGTCCAACGTCCGTAAAATCTCCCTAAAACGAAAGCCAGCGGGCTTAGGAGTAAAAGACCGAGCAGCGTAAAAACGATCAAAAGACATGTGGGATGACGAGGTTGCGCAGCTAAGCGACAACCGTACGCAGTCAGTAAAACATCCCTACGATATAACAACGGAGGTTCTCCAGACTCCGCACACAAACTCAACACAGGACTGGTGGGGAATGCCCCAATGGCAACACGGATACCCCGGTGATGAATCGGGTTCAGGCGGCGTAGAACAGAAGGCCGCGCAGAGCCATAAACGACACTGCCATAATCCAATTTGGACCGGATTAGAGAGCGATAAAAACGTAAGAGAACAGTCCGGTCAGCTCCCCAAGATGTGCCACTTAAAACACGTAAAATACAAAGAGAACGTTCACACTTGCCTCTGAGTTGCGCTATATGCGACGACCAGCATAATTTCCTATCAAACACCAAGCCAAGGAACCGAACTTCGTCTGCGAAGGAGAGTGCGTCTGGGCCAAGATGGAGCGAAGGTGGAGTATACTCCTTGTGGCGCCAGAAGTTCATGCAGACGGTCTTCTCTGCGGAGAAACGGAACCCGTGAGAGACACTCCAAGCGTGAAGGCGGTCGAGACAGCATTGGAGGCGGCGTTCCAAGAGACAGGTCCTCCGAGAGGAAAGATATATGGCAAAATCGTCCACAAATAACGACGATTGTATTCCTGGCGGTAAACACTGGGTGATAGAGTTAATCGCAATGGCAAAAAGTGTGCAACTTAGTACCGAGCCCTGAGGTACACCGTTCTCTTGAATAAAATTCGCCGATAAAACTGATCCCACGCGAACATTAAAAACCCGGTCTTTCATAAATTCCTCAATAAAAACAGACATACGCCCACGTATGTTCCAATCGTGAAGCGTTTGGAGGATACCGCCTCTCCAGCAAGTATCGTACGCTTTCTCCAGATCGAAAAATACAGCAACCGTTTGGCACTTGCGCACAAAACCGTCCATTATGTGGGTCGAAAGAGATAAGAGATGGTCGACAGAGGAGCGGTGACGACGGAAACCGCACTGAGCGTCCGTCAACAGATTTCTCGACTCCAACCACCACATGAGCCGTCCGTTAATCATTCGTTCCAACACCTTGCAAACGCAGCTGGTGAGGGAAATCGGACGGTAGCTGGAAGGAAGATGTGGGTCCTTTCCAGGCTTAGGTATGGGAATGACGGTAGCCAATCGCCAAGCGCGAGGAAATGTGCCGTTACACCAAATAAAATTAAAAGTTCGTAATAAAAATGCTTTGCCTTCTGCTGGTAAATGCTGCAACATGGCAACATGAATGTCATCAGGTCCCGGTGCGCAATGTCGAGAGGTAGAAAGGGCATGCTCCAGTTCCCTGGCGGTAAAAGGAACGTTGTAGCTCTCCTGATGGTCGGGGGCAAACGAGAAACCTTTCATCTCAACCTGCTCCCTTAATGCGCGAAATGTAGCCGGGTAATTGGCAGAACTAGAAACATCAGCGAAGGTTCGCCCTAAAACATTGGCGACGTCAATCGGAGTGGTGAGCACTCGATTTAAAATCCTAAGACCGGGTATAGGTGTAAACCTTGGTTTGCCAGCAACGCGGCGTAGCCGTTCCCAAACTACGGATGAAGGCGTTGTGCGGTTAAAAGAAGAGGTAAAAGAAATCCAAGAGGCCTTTTTGCTATCCTTAATGACTCGGCGGCATTTGGCGCGAAGTTGTTTGTAGCAAATCATATTTGCTGAAGTAGGGTGGCGACGAAAAACTCGGAGAGCACCTCGGCGTGCACGCAATGCATCCCGGCATTCATCGTTCCACCAAGGAACCGGTAAGCGTCTGGGGTGACAAGACGACCTGGGAATAGCCTTAACTGCGGCTGTTATGATGACAGTACGGAGGTGCTCGATCGCGACGTCGATAGATGGAAAGTCACACCCTGAAAATTCGGCCAAAGATCGATAGAGAGTCCAATTCGCCTTATCAAGGAGCCATTGTGGCGTGCGCTGTGAATGTGCGTTCGGAGAGAGTACATGGATCTGACACGGAAAGTGATCACTGGAATATGTGTCGGAGAGGACGTTCCAGGTGAAATGTACAGCAAGTGAGGCAGAACAAATGGATAAGTCCAAGTGCGATAAGCTATGAGTGCTGTCAGAGAGAAAAGTAGGTTGACCAGTGTTGAGAAGTATAAGATTGTGATTCAGCAAAAAGTCAGCTAAGAGGTTACCTCTTGCACACTCCGTGGCGGAACCCCAAAGGGGGTGGTGTGCATTGAAATCCCCCAAAAGAAGAACACGGGGTGGTAGCTGAGACAAAAGAACGTCCAGGTCAACTGTGGTGATAGTGCCGGACGGAGGTAAATAAACATTGCAGACTGAAAAACTAAGGCCAGAAAAGTGAACGGTAGCTGCAGCAGCTTGTAAAGGAGTCTGGAGCTGTAATGAGGTGCTGTACACGTCGTTTCGAATTAAAAGTAAAACTCCGCCGTGAGCGGGAGTGCCATCTTCGGGAGGGAGATCAAATCTCACCGAAGAGTAACGACGTAAATTAAAAGAATCACTGGGGCGAAGCTTAGTCTCTTGGAGACACACAAGCAAAGGGTCAGTAGAACGTAAAATTAATTCGAGGTCAGGTCTTCGACTACGGAGACCACGCACATTCCACGAAAGGATAGCCATTGTTAAAATTATATAAAATGAATAAAAAATGTACCACCTTACTTTTTGGACGGTGCAGGGCGGAACAAACGTCCTTTTTTCAGTCGCGTGGGACTCGGTGGTTTTGAAGGAGCAGGCACATCCTGCTCCATCACTTCCTCAGAGGGAGGGCTCTCCCGCTGAGAAGCATCCACCGATTCCAACGCCTGGAATCGGTTGGATGTAGATATAGGCGGCGACGGCGACCGCCTAGCGGGTTTGCTCCCATCATGGGAGCGTGACCTCCGAGGAGGAGAAGGGCTCTTTTTCTGCTCTACCGGAGTTGACGACTTTAAAAAATCCGTACGGGTAAAACTCGTCCTGAACTTAATATCAGGGGCATTAAAAACAACCGCTTTGGGCTTCACGGTAGAGCGCTTTGGAGAACTAGGAGTAGTTTGGACCCGTGTAAACACAAGATCGCAGGTCTGCGTACTGCTATCGCACATCTTGGGCGCAAAAGAAGCTGCTGCGCTGTAGGTGCCGGTCTTAGGCACGACAGGTTGGCGAGACTGGAATCGCTTCCGGGCTTCAGTAAAGGAGAGTTTTTCCTTCACCCGGATCTCCTGTATACAGCGCTCCTCTCGAAAACGAGGGCAATCGCGGGACGAGGCTGGATGTTCGCCGCGGCAGTTGACGCAGACAGGAGCGGATGGGCATGCTCCCTCGTGACTTGCTTGACCGCAGGTTGCACAGATGGAAACGGCAGTTTTACATGACATGCGAGTGTGTCCAAAACGCTGACACTGGAAACATCGCAACGGGCTCGGGATATACGGGCGCACTTCTATCACCTCGTAGCCCGCCTTGATCCTCTGCGGCAAATCGACCCTGTCGAATGTGAGGAAAAGAGTCCGGGTCGGCTGTAATTCCCCCTCTTTCCTTGCCTGCACACGATATACTGAGGTGACCCCTTGGTCTTCCAGACAGCTCTGGATTTCCGGGTCGGACATTCCGTCTAGAACATTTGTGGTGACAACTCCTCGCGACGAATTCATGGTCTTATGTTTCTCGACACGGACGGGATATCCGTGGAGTAGCGTCGCCTTGAGCAACGAGTTGCTTTGAGACAGGCCTTGTGTCTCCACCAAAAGTGATCCGTTGCGTAGACGGGTACAGGACTTAACGGGTCCAGCTATGGCATCAATGCCCTTCTGAATTTTAAATGGATTAACGGTCGTAAATGACTGACTCTCTTCAGTTCGACTAATGACCAAGTAACGAGGGAAAGACTTCTCGATTACTTCTTTTACGTCAACTCTTTTGCGTTTAAAATGTAAAGGATTATTTTCCAGTACCATAGCGATTTATTCCTCCACCATTGCAACCGTCTCCGATGGCGGGCTGCTTCCTGGGCGCCACCCCGGCTTAGGTTACTGGCTCTGGCCTGAACAAAGTAACCTCAGGGTCACACCTTCCTGTGGGCTGACGAAGGGACCCAATCGCCTGCAGGAAGACTACAGCTCATGCAATGGCCCTTCCCCGGGCCTGGCCTTTACCAGGGGATACGCTCCCGTCCTACATGATAACCCTGTGCTGGGAGTTACGCCGTTACCCAGTCACATTTTACCGCGTCAAACACGGGGGCACCCATCAGACAAAGAACAGGGAAGTAGGACTAATAAAACAATAAAAGAGGCGAAATAAAAAGGAGTCTTATCTATACCGACGGCTCAAAATCTGACACACGTGTAGGATGTGCTTTTGTTTTTAATGGGGCTAGTTTTACGTATGGTCTTAACGTTGCAACATCTATTTTTATGGCGGAGCTTTATGCTATCTATCGGGCGGTTTTATTTATTTCTGATCACGGGCTGGGGAACAGTGTTATATGTTCCGACTCTTTGAGTGCTATTTTAAGTTTTAAACAGCTGTACAATCACCACCCTCTTGTACAGATGGTCCAGAACGTGGTTTTAACCCTTTTCGACGCTGGCGTCAGGGTAAAACTAATGTGGGTGCCTGGACACGTCGGACTCCCAGGTAATGAGGCCGCAGATGTTGCAGCAAAATCCGCCCTTTTAGACCCTGCTGAGCGCGAGCTGCGTTTTTATTTCGGGGATTTTATACATTCGTTACGTAGAGCCATTTTTTCGCGCTGGCGCGAGGAGTGGGAATTACTCCCAAATAATAAGCTCCGTGAATGTAAATTCACCCCTTTTAACTGGTCGACTTCTTCTCGCGCTGTTCGTCGCGAAGAAGTAATTTTAGCTCGTCTTAGAATTGGGCATTGCCGTTTTAGCCACTCTCACCTTTTTAATGATCAACCCGCTCCAGTTTGCCCTCACTGTGACCACCCCTTTACAGTGCGTCACGTTTTATTTGATTGTCCTCATCTGACAGCTTTTAGAAATAGCTTAGGTTTGCCGTCCTCTATTGAGGACTTACTAGCAGATGATGTGGTTGCTGTTGAGCGTGTGCTCCGTTTTATCCGTGTTTGTGGTTTTTGGAGCACGGTGTGAGGTTTTAACTTTTACCATTGACGGCATTTTTAGACTCTTTTAAGACTTGTTTTTTCAGCTTTTGCTGAATTTTGTTAACTAGTCTTAAATTGTTGTTTTGCACATTACCCCTGTTATTTGTTTTGGGGTTTTATTGTTACCATTGTAATCTTTTATAAGACTGGTTTATTTTCAGCTCTTGCTGATTAGTTTAGATACCGGTCTTTGTTTGTTGACCTGTGTTTGCTTTGGGATTTTATTGGTTCTTTTTTAGTCCATTACACGACTGTTGTGGTTTTCCGCTCTTGCGGCTGTGTTTTAGTAACACCTTAATGTTTGTGGCGCCTTATACCCTTGTTTTTTGTTTTTGGGTATCAGTTTTATTACACAAGTACTACTGTCCGTTCGTTATGCGCAGGATTTGCGTTCTTTGTTTATTTATTTTTATTTCTGACATAGTACTCGATGTGTTTGGGCGCTAATGACCACAGCAGTTTTGCGCCCTTAAACAATAATCATCATCATCCACTACGCCCACAGATGTATTATTAGTAACACTGGGTATTCTGCCTTTGGACTTGGAAATTCGTAAAAGAGGAGCGCGATATTGCTCAAGAAAGGATAATATGTATATGGCCTCTAAAATAGCAGGGTGTCCAGTATTGGACGAAATCGAGATTGAGGAAAAAATCTTAGGGGAGTGGCAAGATTCATGGGATGTAAGTACCACTGGAAGAAGAACATACACCTTCTTTCCATCTGTTACAGAAAGGTGTAAAATGAAGTTCTTTCAGCCATCCCGTGGTCTTGTCCACTACCTTACTGGCCATGGCCCATATAGCGACTACCTTTGCAGATTCCGAATAAGACTGGATGATTTATGCGATTGCGGGGAACGACATAATCCCGAACATGCCTTGTGGGAATGTCCACAAACACAATACTTGAGAAATGACAATTACCGACAAATACAAGGAAGACAATTATATCACTTAATTCGAGGACGAAAGACGTGGAAAATTGTAGACCTAGCGGCTGACTCTTTTTCAAGCAATGCTTTGAAAAGTTTTAGAGGTCAGCCGCCACCCGATTAAGACACACCGCAGTTTCCGCTGAAGACACCGGAGATATGACATCTTATGGAAATTCCAGGAGCCCCTCCTGATGACCTTGGAGGTGGAGTGTCTCCAGGAAATACCAGCGGAGCTGCAACACCCGATTTGGATATTTAGGATAAGTTATTAGTAAAATTATTGTTGTTGTAGTAGTATTTGTACTAAATGTTGTAGTATTTGTACTAATATTAATATATAAACATACTAATATCTGTTCAAAGTAGAAGTTAACCTACCTAAAAATTTCTTTTAGTTAGAAAATAATATTAACATCAGTAAAATCATTGATTAGTAATTTAGTAAAATAATTATATGTCAAGTAGAATGATGATATTAGTATTATTATAGATTTGTTAAGTAGAATTGTAAATTCTAGAAATAGGGAACGTGAGCTGGGTTTAGACCGTCGTGAGACAGGTTAGTTTTACCCTACTGATACCTCGGTCGTTGCGACAGTAATCCTGCTCAGTACGAGAGGAACCGCAGGTTCGGACATTTGGTTCACGCACTCGGTCGAGGGGCCGGTGGTGCGAAGCTACCATCCGTGGGATTATGCCTGAACGCCTCTAAGGCCGTATCCCTTCTGGTCGAGGCAACGATATCTCTCCGGAGTCCCGTGGGTCGAAAGGCTGCAAACAATGTGATTGCGTCTTAGTCCCGTCGCGTTCTGCGCGGCGGGTCGAAGAAAGCCCTTGTTTGCCGAGCGGGGTGCTGGGGCGGCGGCAGGACTTTGACCTGGCTAATCGCCGTCCCGCTCCAAGCGGTCGGTAATGGGTGTATCGTTCGAAGTCGGGACTCGGAATCGTCTGTAGACGACTTAGGTACCGGGCGGGGCGTTGTACTCGGTAGAGCAGTTGCCACGCTGCGATCTGTTGAGACTCATCCCTTTGTTTGGAGGATTCGTCTTGTCGACTAGACGAGACCTCCATTGATTGATTGATTGTGCAGCATATGGATTAGTTTTTTCGCCTCCCTCGAGGCGCGTTGCACTTCTTTGTAATTTTTTATTTTTATTTATTTATTTATTTATTTTTTTTTTTTTTTTTTGCCTACAGCCTGTAAAAACCACACGCGTTGCACTTTTCACTTCTCGAACGCGTTGCACTTTTGCTCTTTCATTTCTGTTGCCCACCGCAATCGAGCAAACCTTTTCTCACCAAAATCGAAACGCGTTGCACTTTCTCTCTTTTGTCGCTCGCACTTGCTTCCGCTTTCTTCTCTTCCTTTCCTTCCCTTCTCTTCTCTTCTCACCAACACGCACAAACCCGGAACGCGTTGCTCTTTTCTATAGCACACGGCTCGCACCTCTTCCTTCTCTTCTCTTTCCTTCGCGTCACCACAGAACCATCCTTTTCCTCTTCCTTTCCTTCTCACCGACACACACTCGAAACAGCTTTGCACTTTCGCTCTTTTTTTTTTTTTTTTTCACTCCCTCACTCCTGTTATTACGCGGCTTGCTAGCACACGGTTCGCACCTCTTCTCTTCTCATCGCTTTCCTTTACCATCACTACGCAATTCTTGCTTCTTCATGACGCGTTCGTTGCACTGTTCACTTTCACTCTCGCCCACACTTCCTTCTGCTCTCTTTCTTTTCCATCACTACGCCAGCGAACGAACGAACGTACTTTCCTTTTCCTCTTCCTTCCTTTCCTCCGGACAGACGCTGGCTTTCCTTCCGTCTTACAATTTCCCAATGTAGGCTACCTGCAATTATTTTTAATCCTTTCAAATAGCTCGCGTCATCAATCGCCATTTTAATTGCAACAAACAGGGCAGGCAGGCAAGTCAATTTTCGCATCCATTGCTGAAAGAAATGCAATACAAAGTTCATTACTTCTATTTCTCACCGACCGCCTCCATCGATCGCAAGGGCGGAACTAACTAACTATGTGGGTCCAGCACAATAGCCAATTGCCTTGCCATCTAATTATTATTTACATTTAATTCGGACGCCACACCCCCCAGCCACGCCGCCATCGTATTGTGCACCCATGCCACGAGCCCGCTTCGCTTCTCAAGGCGTTCCTAAGGCCTCCATGCCAATAGAAGGCACTGCCTGCGGTAGTGGGAGGCGATCACCACGCCCACGCAACGAGCAGGAGGAGCAGGAGCAGGCACTTCTGTACGCGGGAAAAATGGCGGCGGCGGCGCTCGCCACAATGGCGTTCCATCGAGCCCCACAGCGACTGACCACAAACACTTCTTTTCCAACACAATTATTTGGGGCAACAAATTTGTCCATGACCCGCGTGCGGGAGGGAGGGAGAGAGTCTGCCCAAAAGTACCTAACCTTTAAATAAGGCTGTCGTCAATTTGCGAAACGTAACGCTGAGATTAAGCATGCGCGACTTGGCACCATTTTTTTTAAACACTCACTCCTGCGCTACGCCTCTTAACAGACTCGCAAAAATCTTCAATCTAAGGACCACCTCACAAACGTGGACTGCTGTAACTATAGAGGGTTCCATATTTTGGGCACGTGCTGCGGAAAGAAGAACAAGAAGAAAAACAATTCCACATGAGGTAAGCATTAATCCAACACTTCCAAGAGCAGAGGCAGTTTATTGCAGAAGGAAAGGGAAAGAAAGCGTTGCATTCATTCCCCATTATTCGCCACTTTAACACGACCAAGACTCCACAGTGTTGCACGAACAGAGCAGCACCAGGCCGGCAAGCTCGGATTAACAGTGCCTTCCTGTGCACGGCGTCCTCGAACCTGGGCCCATCTGAAACATCGGAAACAAATTGGCTAAAATTAGTTTGAAAATTCGTTTCGCTAACCATACGCGCATGCGCTCGGATAGAGAACTCGGGCTGGCATGCATAACTTAAAGGCTCTCACCGGCCACCTCAGGCGCGCGCACAAAACAGTGCGCACATTTTTCGAGAAACAGCTAAAGTTAACCATGTGCAAGTAAGAACAGCTTCCATATTTCATTTGCCATTTAAGGAATTTCGCCTGCAGATGATGACAATCCCAAAATTGTGAATTCCGATCGAAAACCCCTTACCTAACACATCTGGCGCAATAATGTGCCCTTTAATGCCAATGTTTACCTTTTGCGTCATTATTTCCTGAGCAGCATCCATCCGCGCGTGTTCATAAATATATATTACTTTTAACAGCTTGCATGGCTCGATCGCTTTAACCAGCCATCTGCAGCAACGTGCACTCCACGTTCAAAAAGAAAAAGAAGAAGAACGAGAAATGTAAACGAATGGTGTTTAACGACTCATTACAGGGCCCTTATCGATCAGATTTCCATTCCCGCGTGCGGTCAGCCTGTCCGGCATTTGCCCGTTGCGGGGCCTGAGAAAAGCCGTTCGGTCAGGAGGACTTTCCTCGCGGGATCCGAACCCCAGACCTCCCGCTCTTTAGTGCAATTGTCGCGTTTTGGAAAGTACTGGCTCAACATTAATAAATATCGCCTCGTTCCATTGCGCACATCTCGCACACGCGCATAATTACAAGAGCACGAGAGGCTTAAACACTGACAAAGTGTCTGTCGCGATAGCCGTTGCAAATCTGCGTCCTCTGCTTTCAGTGATTATTGTTCAACTCGCTGCCTGTTTATTAGTGTTACATTACCATTCAATTATGTATCGTACATATTTATTTATTTATTTGCACGGAAATCTGTGGCATGCGTGCGCAACCTAATGGCTTACACCGGCCATGTACTACAGCGGCGTTTGCACATGCACGAGAGAATTCGTAGCGCTCTGTCGCACGTGCTTTTCAAAAGAGTTGCACCTAAAGTTCATAATGTGAAAGTATGAACAAGCGATATAAAACATGTGCTCGTCTTTCGCGTAACGACATAGCTTCAATGTTTCATTTAATGGTAATGCCCGCGAAGAAGAACAAATAGAACAAGAAGACGACATGATCAGGCACGCCTCATTCTGAAAAATATTAACGCCACAATCCTATGTTTGCAAATTCCTCGAGAACGTGTCACTTAACACCGCTGGTGAAATGATGTGCCATTTGATGCCAGTATTTCCGACACTAGCAAACTGTCACGATAGCCATCGAAGATCTGCGTCTGTTCCTTCCTTTTCTGATTAGTGTTCATTTCACATCACCATTCGTTTATGTCCCATATATATTTATTTATTTATTTATTTGGACAGAAATCTCTGGCATTCGTAACTTAAGGCTTTCGCCGGCCATGTACACCAGCGGGTTTTGCACGTGCACGAAAGAATTCGTAGCGCTCTCGCACATGCTTTTCCAAAAAGTTGCACCTAAAGGTAATAATGTGAAAGCATGAACAAACGATATAGGAGAAGTGCTCGTGTTTCGCGTAACGACATAGCTTCATTGCTTAATATAATGGCAATGCCCGCGAAGAACAACAAGAAGAAGTACAATTACATAATCGGGCACGCGCGCATTCTGAAAAACATCCTACGATTACAAATTCCTCGAAAACGCGTCGCTTAACACTGCTGGTGAAATGACGTGCCCCTTGATGCCAATGTTTCCGTCTCGGAAAACGTTCGCGTTTGGCGCAATTCATTTCTGAAAACTTCATTCCATGCGCCAGCTCAATTTTTGAATGCTTGCTTGCATGACTTAATTGCCTTAATCACCTTTGTAGAGCAACCAGTCCTTCCACGGGGAACGACAACAGGAACAACAAGTAGAATGACGAGAAGAGGAGCAAGGAGGGTTCCTAGCTTCATCGTGCAAAATATATTTAAGAACAGTGGCTCTTAAGTTGAAAATAGGCAAACGACGGCCAACGGCAATTTAAGCTAAGCTCTCGTGCACCGTAACAGCAAGGCAATCGTTTTTAAAAGTCCATTTTTACAAACGTACGAGCGAATGTACGCAGTGTGCGAAGCATAACACTTTTTTTTTTAACGCATAATGCCTAAACGTCCAATTCTCGTCCAAAATCTCTACCGAGTGTCATCTGCCTACTGCCGATGGATGGCCTTGTTTGCGATTATTTTAGTGACGCAGCTTTCCATCATTTTTTGCTCCTCTGGGTGCACCTTTCCCATTCGCCATCAATCTCGACATTCGCAGATTTTAAATTCCATTCCAAGACGTGCTATTTCACAGCGCTGGTGAAATTGTGCGTCCTTTGATATTAAAGTTTGCAAAACATTGGAAAAATGCTTTCCAAAATCGTTTCGATATTTTACGCGTGCGACATAAAACACGCACTAACTGCGTTCATAATGTAACTAAATGAACAATAATTAGAAACGCAAAAAAAAAAGAAAAAGAAAAAGAAAATAAATAGAAAATAGAAAGTAAAAAATAAAAAAAATAGAAAGATAGAAAGAAAGAAAGAAACAACGAAACAAAGAAAACACAAGAAAAAGGAAACGAAAAAGGGGGGGGGGGAATGATAATGCACTAAGAAAGAGGCACAGTTGCAATTGCTATATTTCCAAATTCTCGACTTCTTCGGCGGCAAGAGTGTCGCTCGTCTTCTTGCCGTCGCAAGAAAAGGTCGACCAGTTCGAAACTGCAACCGTGACCTTTCCTTTGCGTTTCATACTTTCCTGCGCTTCTAATTTTGACACGTGTCATTCTTTCCGGACAGATACCTTCCACCGGCTATCCAGAACAGCAGGGTTTGCATTTTCGCAAAAAAATTCGAAGTGCTACCGCAACCATTTTTCAACAACAATTCCAGCTAAAGTTAACACAAATGCCAGTAAGAACAAACGACAAAACAGATATGCGCGGTTTTTTTTTGGGGGGGGGCGTGAACACGACGTTCCGATATTTAATCGGCCAAATGAGGAATTTCACTTGATGATGATGATGATGATGATGATGATTTTTTTTGAGCGGTGGTTACTACTGAGGCACCACAGGAGAGGCACACTGATGATGCACGAGACGAAATGGTAAATTGGGAGGGACAATCTTTTTAACGGAAGGAAGCGTTCCAGGCCTACGTTTAGGGCACCTGCCCGGCATTTGCCAGCTATGAGGACTGAGAAAACTTGAGGTGGAAACAAAAAGGGGGGAGGACGGTCCTTGTGGGAGTCGAACCCCACACCTCCCGCTCACGAGTCCGCTCTTTAATGACCCCGTGGCGGACAGACGACGACGATGCTGATGAAAAGTAGTCTGGCAAACGCGAATGCCACAATCCTCAAATTATTCATTCTGGTGGAAAACCTGTAACTTTTCATTGGTAGCGAAATAACGTGTCCATTAATGCCCATGTTACATTTCTGGTAAAATAATGGCATATTGAGGCATCATCTTATGCAAATTTCGATCCATTCTTCGTACATTTATTTGTCGCTTCCCGAGCATGCATCAACGAATAGGTTTCATCTGCAGTCCTGGACGACGTGCACGTGCACCCAAAAAAAAAAGGGGGGGGCGGGGTTCCTGGATTTAAGGTACACATTTATTTTACGACAGCTTCCCGGAACTTCGCTTTCAACCTCCTGGTTTCTGTTTAAACGCTTTCCTGGCGTAGGTCGTGCCCCAATCAAATTAAATGGGGAAGAGAGAGAGAGAGAGAGAGAGGGGGGGGAGGATGCACGATTTCACACATGCGTAGCTGAACAACTTTCACCGGCTACCTCGAACACCTGGTTTTTCCGTATTCGCGAAATAATTCGTAGCCCTATAGGGCACATACTTTACAGGAAAAGTTAATTCTGCCATTTTAATCGCCGCGCTTCCACAAGTGAGAATAATAATAATAATAATAATAATAATAATAATAATAATAATAATACAAATAATAACAATAATAATAAACTACCAGAAAAAGGGCCGTAAATTAATAACTTTAGAGCAAGGACAAACGACAAGCAAAACCAACAACATGACATGTACAAATTCGCGTGGTATTCACAGTATATTTATTTCACAGCTCTCCTGCAAATAGAAGAACAAAAACAAAAAGATAAATAAAGGGATGGAGGAGCACGAACAGGAAAAACTGAAGGCTTCCTAGCTTTTTCTTACGTATTATATTCAAGACAAATGCGCAGCGCATGCAAATAACGAGAAATAGTAATATAGGCAGAGAGGTTGTTGATTGTAACAGATGACAATCAATTTATAATTCCATTTTTAACTCGACGTTACCAAGAGACGATAGTGCACATATTTTACAGGAAAAGTTATTTTTGCCATTTTAACAGCCGTGCTTCCACAAGTGAGAATAATAATAATGATGATGATGATGATGATGATAATAATAATAATAATAATAATAATAATAATAGTAGTAGTAGTAGTAGCAGCAGTAGTAGTAGTAGTAGTAATAGTAGTAGTAGTAGTAGTAGTAGTAGTAGTAGTAGTAGTAGTAGTAGTAGTAGTAGTAGTAGTAGTAGTAGTAGTAGTAATACATTTCCAGCAAAAGGGCCGTAAATTAATAACGTTAAAGCAAGGACAAACGACAAGCAACACCAATAACATGACATGTACAAATTCGCGTGGTATTCACAGTATATTTATTTCACAGCTCTCCTGCATGATCATGATGATGATGATGATGATGATAAACAAGTAATAGAAGAAGAAAAACAAAAAGATAAATAAAGGGATGGAGGAGCACGAACAGGAAAAAAGTGAAGGCTTCCTAGCTTTTTTTCTTACGCATTATATTCAAGACAAGTGCGCAGCGCATGCAAATAACGAGAAATAGTAATATGGGTAAAGAGTTTGTTGATTGTAACAGATGACAATTAATTTATAATTCCATTTTTAGCTCGACGTTACCAAGAGACGATAGTGCACATATTTTACAGGAAAAGTTATTTTTGCCATTTTAACAGCCGTGCTTCCACAAGGGAGAATAATAATAATAATAATAATAATAATAATAGTAGTAATAATAATAATAGTAATAAATATCCAGAAAAAGGGCCGTAAATTAATAACATTAAAGCAAGGACAAACGACAATCAACACCAACAACATGACATGTACAAATTCGCGTGCTATTCACAGTATATTTATTTCAAAGCTCTCATGCATCATGATGATGATGATGATAAAGAAGTAATAGAGGAAGAACACCAAAAAGAAAAATAAAGGGGTGGAGGAGCACGAACAGGAAAAAGTGGAGGCTTTTAAGCTTTTTCGTAGGAATTATGTTCAAGAGAAGTGCACACGACATGCTAATCACGACAAATAGTAAAATCAGCAAAGAGTTTGTTGATTGTAACACATGGCAATAAATTTGTAATTCCATTTTTAACTGGACGTGTCAAAGAGACCAGAGTGCACATATTATACAGGAAAAGTTAATTTTGCCATTTTAACAGCCGTGCTTCCACAAGAGAGAATAATAATAATAATAATAATAATAATAATAGTAGTAGTAGTAGTAGTAGTAGTAGTAGTAGTAGTAGAAGTAGTAGTAGTAGTAGTAGTAGTAATAAATTTCCAGAAAAAGGGCCGTAAATAAATAACATTAAAGCAAAGACAAACGACAAGCAACACCAACATGACATGTACAAATTCGCGTGGTATTCACAATATATTTATTTCACAGCTCTCCTGCATGATGATGATGATGATGATGATGATGATGAAGAAGAAGTAATAGAAGAACAAAATCAAAAAGATAAATAAAGGGATAGAGGAGCACGAATAGGAAAAAGTGAAGGCTAGCTAGCTTTTTCTTACGAATTATATTCAAGACAAAAGCGCAGCGCATGCAAATAACGAGAAATAGTAATATGGGCAAAGAGTTTGTTGATTGTAACAGATGACAATCAATTTATAATTCCATTTTTAACTCGACGTTACCAAGAGACCATAGTGCACATATTTTACAATAAAAGTTCATTTTGCCATTTTAACAGCCGTGCTTCCAAAAGTGAGAATAACAACAACAATAATAATAATAATAATAATAATAATAATAATAATAATAATAATAACAATAAATGTACATTTTCGCGTGCTATCCACAGTATATTTGTTTCACAGCACTAGTGCATGCATAAATAAATAGCTTTCACCGCCTGTCTGGAGGAATTTGTATACTGCATACAAACAGAGAAGGTAGAGGAAGAACAAGAAGAAGAAGAAGAAGAAGAAGAAGAAGAAAAAGAAGAAGAAGACTAAAAATAAAGTGGTGAAGGACCATTAAGAGGAAAAGCAGCAGGCTTCGCACATACTTTTCCAGAAAAGAGCGCCGAAAATTAATGACATTAAAAAAGGACAAACGACAAGCAATATAAACGTGTGATTAGTGTATTTCTGCCCTAATAATATTGCCATTTAAAAAGTCGTACTTCCACAATTAGTAGTGATAGTGTTAGTAGTATTATAGTAGTAGTAGTAGTAGTAGTAGTAGTAGTAGTAGTAGTAGTAGTAGTAATTATAGTAGTAGCAGCAGCATTAGTATTAATAATAGTAATAGTAATAATAATAATAATAATAATAATAATAATAATAATAATAATAATAATAATAACCACCTTTAATAGCAACAATGCACCTACGTTTTCGCGTGCTATCCAGAGTATATGTATTTCACAGCTCTGGTGCATGCATAACTTAATAGCTCTCAAGGCCTGTCTGAAGCAATCTTTGTACTGCATACAAACAGAGAAAGAAGAAGAAGAAGTAGGAGAAGGAGAGGGAGAGGAAGAGGAACAAGAAGAACAAGAAGAACAAGAAGAAGAAAAAGAAGAAAAGAGGAAGAAGAAGAAGTAAAATAAAGGGGTGAAGGACCATTAACAGGAAAAGCAGGAGGCTTCCTAGCTATATCGTTCGAATTATAATTAAGAGAAGTGCGCAAAACATGCAAATAACGACAAATAGCAATGTGAGCAAGGGATTTGTGCATTGTGATTATGGCAATCGATTCGTTATTCCATTTTTTCAACTCCATTTCTACAAAAAAAAAAAAAAAAAAAAAAAAAAAAAAAAAAAAAAAAAAAAAGCAAATAATACGAATGGGAGAGTGATATGGCAACCCGTGTATTTTCATAAATTGGTTCAAGAGTACAAATCCAGCTTCTGCACCGAGTGTAATTTGGCACTGCACATCTCAATTGTCACAATTTTAATAAACCAGGGAAATTTTAGCATTCTAACGTTATGACCGCTTTACGTGCACTTTTCCCATCCGACGTTATTTTGCGCATTCACAGCGTTTTAATTCCGATTGAACACATGCTACCTCACAATACTGGTGAAATTACACGTCTTTTAATGCTATTTTTCAGTTTTGGAAAATATCGGTAAAATTCTCTCATAACCGTTTGATTTTTTTTAAGCACAACACACACATACATACATACACACACACACACACACACACACACATTTGTAGGAAGATCTCAGCCAAGCGTAACCTTGACAGCTCTCGCCGGCTTTTGCATATCGACAATTGAATTCGTGGCGCTCTCGCACATATTTTTCGAGAAAACTGCACCTACATTTTTAATTTTAATACAAGTAGGAACAAACGATATAAAAGGTACGCTTAGCTCCACTATTTAAATTGCCAAAAATAACCACATTGTGATAAAAGAAAAGAAAAGAAAAAGAAGGAAAGAAGGAAAGAAAGAAAGACAAATAAGAAAAGCAACAATTAAACGTGCGCGTACTCTCCAAAATATTAATTCCCCAATCCCAAGATTTTGATTTCGAACTGAAAACCTTTTATTAGCACTGCTAGCGAAATAACGTGTCCTTTAGCTGCCAATGTTTACATTTTGGAAAACATTTGCGCATAGTGTGATTATTTTATGCAAATTTCAATGCATGTATTTTCACATCTTGCATAACTTAACCTCTTTCATCAGCGTCCGAGAGCAACGTGCCTTCCATATGCCCGGGGAAGAAGAAGAAGAAGAAGAAGAACAAGAAGGTTTCCTAGCTGTATGGTACAGATTATATTAAAGAGAAGTACACCTTGAGTTGAACAAATGCAAATAACGCAAATAGCAATATAAGCTAAGAATCTGTGCACTGTAACATAATTTTTTAATATTCCCCATTTTACAAATCTATTTCCACAAACAAGGGATAAATAGCCATGTGCAAACTGGATACTTTCCTGACATGCATAAAACCGTAGTTTTTACCCAGGATCTTCACCGAATGTCATTTTCTTACTGCCGATAGCCTTATTTCGGATTGTTTTCATAAACCAGAGAATAGAACATGTTTTGCTGCCCTAGGTGCACTTTTCCCGTTTGCCATTAATCTCGATATTCGCAGAATTTCAATGGTGATTGAAGATGTGGCACTTGACAATGCTAGAGATGTCGTGTGTCCATTAATGCTTATTTTAAGTCTTAGAGAATGTTCGGAGGATGCAAGTTTCAAACCATAAATGTATGTTGGCATTACTTTTTTTCTAGAGAGAGCTATAAGGGGGCGAGGGAAGAAGGGAGATTGCGTGCATTGCTTAATAGCTTCGCTCCTTATTGCTGACAGAATCAAGGGTAAGATTCCTGTTATTATAAATAATTCGAGGTCCCGTGTTTTAGTATAAAGACACCTGGTCCACGCCAGAAATTCATCAAGTCAAACTTAATAATTGTTAATGTTAAATCAAACGACAATCATATCAATGATCATGATAGCACAGAAAATAAAGTAAAATTGAAGAGTATTCAACAAGCAATAAAAAAATCTCTGTATACTTCATCAAAATATTAGAGCACTTAGAAGCAAAACAGATGAATTATTAAACAGCTTAACTAGTGACAATATAAAACCACATATTATCTGCCTATCTGAACATCATTTCAAACAACAGGAATTATCACAATTGTCATTACATGGTTATTGTTTGGGAGCAGGAGCTTCAAGAAAAAAAACTAAATAACGGAGGAGTTTGCATTTATGTCGGGCAGGATGTACCATATAAAACATTAGACGTATCAAAATTTAATTCAGAACAGGACATTGAATTATGCACAAACCAGTTAGATAGCAACAATACAAAAATAATTTTAATTGCTATTTATCGCTCGCCGTTAGGAAACTTTGAAACTTTCTTGATGAAGCTTGAAGATATCTTAAACTTTTTATTTAAGCCTAAACACGAAATAAAAATTTGTGGAGACATAAACATTGATTACTTAATGCCAAGTGTAAGAATGAATCGACCGAATTCCCTTCTAACTGCATATAATATGGTTCATACAATTAACTTTCCCACCAGGACTGATAAAAACTCTAGCACAGCAATAGATAATATATTTGTAAATTTAGACGAACTGTCATTATATTCTGTGTCTTCATTGATCAATGGTCTCTCTGACCATGATTGCTCAAGTAATAATGGGGAGAAAAAAAAATCTACAATAAGACTCAAAGAATGTTATAGATATATAAAATATAGAGATATTAATGATGCTAACCTCAATATAATGGTGGAGACTCTTCGACAAGAATCGTGGAATAGTGCTTTTACAGTGCAAATGATGTTAACAGTAAATTCAACATTTTTTTACACATTTTTAAATTGCATTTTGAAGCATATTTCCCACTAAAAATAATAATAATAATAATAATAATAATAATAATAATAATAATAATAATAATAATAATAATAATAATAATAATAATAATAATAATAATAATAATAGAACTTATAATATGAGCAGGGAATGGTTAACCTAAGGAATTAAAAAATCTTGTCAACATAAAAGGCAATTATATAATGAGCAAAAGCTCAGTAAAGACCCTAAATTAAATATACATTTTAGAAAGTATTGTAAAATACTTAGGAAAGTCATAATAGCAGCGAAAGGCCTCCATTACCAAACACTTATCAATCAGTCAAAAAACAAAATAAAAATGTAATAAAACAAGCAACAGGCAAAAATCTGCAACAAGGTGATGCAATAATCTTAAATATTAACAATCAGGAGATACAATACCCTGCAGACGTAGCAAATGAGTTTAATGATTACTTTCTTAGTGTAATAAAAATTGTAAATTTATATTCTGGTGATAAAAGAGATGCTTTAAAAAGTTTACAATCATCAACTCCCCCTCATAATAATGAATTCAAACCAGGTATCACTACCCCACTAGAAATTAGTAATATCATTAGGAAACTAAAATCAAAAAACTCTTCTGGCTATGATGAGATCAACAGCAAAGTCATAAAGGCCTGTGCAAAGGAAATTAGTACCCCCCTTAGTCACTTGTGTAATGAATCTTTAGCATTGGGTGTATTTCCTGAGAGGCTAAAATATTCAATAGTGAGGCCTCTGTATACAAAAAGGGAGAAAAGATAAATGTCTCTAATTAAAGACCTATAGCTATTTCACTTACATTTTCTAAGGTGTTTGAGAAAGTAATGTACAATAGGCTTTACCATTACCTTGAAAGTAACAATATTCTAGTTAGTGATCAGTTTGGCTTTAGAAAAGGAATTTCAACAGAAAATGCAATCTATAAACTCACTAATGAAATTTTAACTGCATTTAATGAAAGAGCACATGTAGGAGGAATATTTTGTGAATTAGCTAAGGCTTTTGACTGTGTCAATCATGAAATTCTGATAGATAAATTAGCTTTCTATGGAATAAAAAAACCAATATTTAAAATGGTTTATATCCTACCTTGACAAAAGGAAACAAAAAGTAGTGATAAATTGTCCCTTCAATAATGAAAGCAATGCATCAGAGTGGGGAATGATTATCCAAGATGTAGGAAATGCTGTTCCATTTCTAGGATGACACAAGCATATTGATAAATGGAAAGAGCCTTAATGATTGTGCCATTAAATTAAATTTGGTTCTCAGTTCATTGTGTGTATGGTTCAAAGCAAACAAATTATCTCTAAATCTAGATTGAAACAAATGTTATGAAATTCATTACTCACACATCTCCAGATCCACAATTACAGATAGGATATTATAACAGTGTACTTTCACAAACCAAATATATTAAATTCCTTGGTTTAATAATTGATAACCATCTCAATTGGAAAGATCACATTGATCTTATTACACCTAAACTAAGCAGTGCATGCTATGCAATACGTGCATTAGTAATGTTGCAGTCAATTAAGAATTTAAAACTAGTTTATTATGCTTATTTCAACTCAATAATGAAGTACGGTAACACCGCAGACATTCATGCAGAAAACTCTTTAGGAAATTTGAAATTTTAACTGTTCCTTGCGAATATATTGTATCCCTCGTGAACTTTTATTTATGAAATAAACAAAAATTTATTCAAAATCAAAATATACATGACAAGAATACTAGACAAAAAGCAAATCTACATCGCCCGATTTCACCACTTTCATGCCATCAAAATGGCGTTTATTATGAGTGCATTTTAGTATACAATGCTCTTCCCTCTAGCCTAAAAGCCTTAATAAACCATGACAATTCCTTTAAATCTGCTCTTAGAAAATACCTATGTAAAAAGGCCTATTATTCCGTAAAGCAATATATGAGTCACAATAGTATACTGCACAACATATCAATCAATGTACATGTAAATACGTATTAATAAAAGTTGTATGATTGATTTGTCTGTTTTAGGTGTTGGTTGAGTTGTTCTAAGTGTTCTTTTTATTTTTATTGTAATTATTCATGTAGATGTAAACACATTTTTGTAAATACAGATCGAAAACTACTGTGGTATTCGTATATGACAAGTTAAATGTTCGTAGGTCTCTGTGGCTGCTTCACGAACTCACTGAATGCTCCGAGAACTAAGCTAAACAAAACTAGCCCCTTAGCACATATTTTTTAAGAAAAGTGCACCGAAAATGAATAGCATTAAAGTAAGAACAAACGACAAGCAGTAACAGCGTGCGTTTAGTGTATGGCTGCCGTAATAATTTTGCCATTTAATCAATCGTACTTGCACAAGTAGTAGTAGTAGTAGTAGTAGTAGTAGTAGTAGTAGTAGTAGTAGTAGTATAAGCAAGGAAGTGCTGCAGTGAAACAGCATGGCAATCATTAATGCTATTTCCACAAACAGGGGAATATTACGCGTGGGCGTAACGTGCAATCGGTGCACTTTCCTGGAATGCACAAAGCTTAATAGATTTAGTTTTCCCTCAAAATCTGTACCCAATGTCACTTCCTACTGCCGATAGCCTTATATGTGATTATTTTAATAAACCAGAGAAAAGTTTGAATTTCTAACATTTATGCTGCTTTAGGTGCACTTACCCCATTCGCCATTAATCTCTGCACTTCTTTGTATCGTCACCACTACAACCGTCGCCGTCGTCGTCGTTGCTGTTATTATTCTGGCACTCCGCGAAGTTCTTGAACGTGCGCCGTTTCTTGAAACCAACTAAATGACCAAGACAACGCAAATCGCTCATTCTGAATTAATGTAACGTGTTAAAATTGACGATGCAACGACGCACCGCGGGCTAGATATTTCACACGAGCACAAGGTGATCCGATCCATCATGGTCGCCATGCAACATGCACTTACTTTCGTACTTGAGGCCCGCCTCTAGCGCGAACGACCTCCCTGCCCTGCTCCTCGCTCGACACTGCTGGTCGCGCACGATTAATTTACGCTCTCGACTCGAGTGCAGCACCGGTCCCGAGCGGAGGCAGAAAGTAGTGCCACTTGCGCAGATATGGGCAAGTAACCGGCGTCTTGACGTCAATGTTCACATGGCGGAGCGGTTAAAGTGGCTCGCTAGCAAACCGGAGGTGTGAGGTTCGAATCCTGGACGGGAGCTTGAATTTTTTTTTTTAATCTTTATTTTTATTTTATTTCATTTTTACTTATGGATGAAATTGAGCGACATCTGCCACCATTACGATGGTTTTCTCGCTAACATGGTGCCCCGCTAACTTTATATTTACGAATTTTTCTCTGCTCAAGTACAAAGGGTTTTCCCTTGTTACGATGATTTTGCCGCCTACTCGGTAGCACACCACACCCTATCAATTTACATTTTCCAAAAGAAATTTCCGAGTCATTCTTTCCGGCCCAAGTAGGCTGCAGCGCCAGCTAAAGTAGCTTCCAGTTCGCTCTCTTTCTGAACTTCATTGCCCAGTGCACTGTGGGATGCTTCTGCTCGTCTCACACACCGCTGATGTTAGCTAACATCCTTTCGAGTTAACGCGATAGTAACCGTAACACCGTTCTCATTGTTAAGTGCAGATTTCTCGTAAATATTCTCAGCGTAGCTTTTACATTTACCGCGACCATCCAGGCAGAAAAAGGAATCAAAAAGACGCATATCCAGCCCAAATGCCTTTTAAATGCTTCTTCTTTGGAAAGCTGCAAAAGTTGCGGGCGCGCGCAATGTTCAAAAAAGGCCCTTCGCTTAGGCTAGTGGTCCAAATTTGCTAGTTTTTTGAACGCGATAAATCATTTGTTGATTCGCGCTTATTTGCCGAGTTTCGTCGAGAAAAAAAGCAAAAATGGCGCCCGCTAGAGCGTTAACGCATATTCGTAGAAATACTGTCGCGATAATTTTTGGTGCCTACAAATAGATTACGTAAAAATTGAGCATTTCAAATCGGGTAGTCGTTTCTGTCCAAGTATCTACAAAAATGGGGCCATCTATAGTCGTTGTGCTTTAGAAACAATAAGGCTGGAACCGAAACAACTCTGCGCGGGAAAAAGTTTTCGAAGCTACGGCAATATTAATTAATGCCTACAACCTTGTAATAGTCACCAAATTGGGGATCTGTTTCTCGAAAGTAATGAAAAAGTATTGACAAATCTATTTCATTTTGAGTGCAAGGTGACAATTTGTGGTGTTATAAATGCTCATTTTGACATGACCAAATGGAGGTATATTTTTAAATGTATTACAGCAAACAAGTCATCACTGCACAAGCGCAACTCGACCTACATTCTTTGAGGTTATAGTTGGAAAAATTTTGCCCAAAAAACAAAATAAGGTTGTCGGAGAAATCCGAGATTTCGGTAAATAAAGTTTGAGAATAGTACAGCGGCAGTAAATGCTTGCAGTGAGTGCAACACGCCCGAGGACTTTCTTGTAATGGAAAATTCGGCCGCGAATTCGGCATCGGGGAGCAGAAAGAAGTTTGCAGCGAGTGCAGAAACCGGACTTGGACACTGTAGCTCCAAAAATCTAGTTTTAGTTGCCAAGTGCGACGCGCCTCCTCGGAGCCCCGCCTCAGAAGTGCGACTGCATGCAGCTGCCGGCTGAAAAGGCTCCGAGACATCCACGTGTTCCCAAAGATATCGAAAATGCAGACAAAGAGGGCGTGGGAGGAAGAAAGATGCACTCTCCGACTTCCGGCGGCAGCCAGGCCCGTTCGGACTCATAGTTTAATTTTAAAGCTCGTCATACTTGCTAAGTGGAACGCGCCTGCGAACTTTTTCGAAAATGAAAAGTCGGCAGCGAGCAAAGCGCGGGAGGGCAGAGAGAACGTTGCAGGGAGTGCACGAACCAAATTTGGGCTCTGTAGCTCTAAAAATGGCTCTAAAATTCCAGTTTTTGTTGCCCAGTGCGATGCACCTCCTCGGAGCCCGGCCTCAGAAGTGCGACTGTAGGCAAACTCTCTAACGCGCGCGAGAGGAAGGCTGCCGGCTAGGAGCGGCTCCGAGACATCCACGTGTTCCCGATAATTTCGAAATGCAGGCAAGGAACGTTTCTTTTTCTTCTTCTTCTTCTTCTTCTTCTTCTTCTTCTTCTTCTTTCTTCGGTGTGTGTGTAATGGAAAAGTCGGCCGCGAAACGAGCATCTGGGAGAAGAGGGAAGCTTGCAGCGAGTGGTGCACGAACCAAATTTGGGCACTGTGGCTCTAAAAGGTGATTGGAGTTTTGCTTGCTAGGTGCCACGCGCCTGCTCGGAGCCCCGCCTCAGAAGTGCGACTGCAGGGAAACTCTCTTCTAGCGCGCTGGCGAGCGTTTCGCAACATCTTGCCAACCGAAAAAAGAAAGAAAGAAAAAAAAAAAAACGGGTTGTCGAAGAAATCCGAGATTTCAGTTTAGAAAATATGTCTTAATTTGTGGATATTATAGCGGCCGTAGAGTAAGAAGGAATGTCGTGTAACACTCGGAGGTCAGCCGAAGAAATGTACGAGGTTTTCTTTACCACGTTCGTTAACTCTCTCCAAAATTCTTGTAAAAAAAAAAAAAAAAAAAAAAAAAAGTAAAGAAACTAAGGCGAACAGCTAGTTATTTCCAAACATATAGTTAAAGCCACTTCTACTCATAATTGGTGAAAGACAGTAGGTTAATATTTCTTCAGGACATGCATAATAGAGGACCAAATAATTAACGGTTTAACATGCTATCGGAATCGGTACGCGAAAGCCTTAGTAGAAGCAAAAGTTAACAAATGCAAAGCAGCGTGTTCCATCGTAAATTCCATAACAGGTAAAAAATAGTAAATTCGGCATTGATGAAGGAATAACTAACTGCCGGCGATTTCAATAATTTTTGTATACATTAAGTTGAAAGACGCGACTTTTCAGGCAAATTCGTGTACAGACACTGCAATGAGTTTCGTAAATGACGTGCACTTAAAAAGGTAACGTGTAGGGAAGTTGTGAACAAGTGTGCAAAAAGCACAAAGGCTCAAAAAGTACGGATATCAATAACGCTTCAAATCATTTCATTTCGGAAATAATACGGTATATCGCAGTTCCGTTAAACCTACGTTTCAATGAAGGTGTTTTTCCAAAAGTTCTGAAATTTTCAAAAGTAACACCAATGTGCCGAAACGGTAGCGTTGAAAATGCGATTAGCTATATTCGCCAATTCCTACAATATAAAAAGTTGTTGAATGCTTGCTAAAGAAACATTGACAAGATTTTTTTTTTTTTTTTTTTGAAAAACCTAATTTATCGTTTAATAATCAGTTTGGATGCCGTGCAGTGCGAAACCCCTAATTTGATAAATCGTTTACCTTCGGTTCGCCTAATAGGAAGGGACAGTGCACTGAATAAATTCCCAACACATTTACAAATAGAGGAAAGGAGTAGAATTCGCGCTAGCATGTCTGTAGCGGGGCGATAATCATCAGCCTTAATTGTACAGCGTATAGCGCATAAGAATTAAGTTTTCGCCCGAGAAAGAGGCCAATGAGAATTGGATTATATATTTTTTTTCTTCTTTTTTCCCCCCTCAGATCTTGCGGCAACGAGTTAGGAATTTTGAGAACCAGAGCATCTTTTTCGTAAAGTGTTTGCAGACGAGCAAATGCCGCTCGGTTTCACTAATTGTTTCCACGAATGTAGTTAATGCAGCGAAGATGGAATGGATTACTATAAAATGAATGCCGATAATTACCAAACAGATTTAAAGCGTAATTTGAACTTACTGCTCTACTGCGAATGACAGGCTGAAGGAATTCGGCGGAAGAATAGAAATTGATTTGCATTTATTTTTCAGCGCGGTGTTCTCCCTCTTTACATCATCGGCAACGGCCTCGACAATGTTCAGCTACTCGGGAAAAATAGCATTTCCGCGGATTGCACTTACAATGCAAATAAAGGGCATTATCGTTCGAGGCTACGAACTTTAAGCACTATTATAGAAATGTTATCAATGCAGAGAATATTTACGATTCATTGACTTAATGACGCACATTGTTTCATCAGAGTCTTTGCAGACATGCAAATGCTGCTCAGTTTCAATAATTCTTGGTAGTAAATGTAGATGATGCGGC